>JANPWX010000191.1:1540120-1567969 GCA_024734555.1 Trochalopteron elliotii
CGGCTCCGCGCCGGGCCCGCCCCGCGCCGCCCCGCCCCGCCCTCTGTGGGTGCAATGTCCCCGGGGCCGGGCCCCTTCCCCTGGGAGGGGCGGTCGAGGGCGTCGCCCCGCCCGTGAGTCGCCCACCGCCTCGCGGGGCCCGCAGGGGGCTGACGGCCCGCCGCACCCCCGGGCTCGGATGTCTCTGCCCTTCGCGACACAAAATAAAGCCGTACCGGGGGGCGGGTCACGGCCGCAGGTGAGGGCCGGGGTGTAACCTGTTGGGGAAAAGGGCAGAGAGCTCCCATGGCGGGGGGCGGGATGTATTTGAGACACCAAACCGTGGCCCCTGGGGGGCTGATACCGGTCTGCTCAGCGGCATCGGGTCGGTCCGGGTACCACGGGCATAACACATTGCTCAAGTGTGCTAAGGTTGATACAGAACTATGGACAGCATGACCCCAGTATTCAGTCTGTACTCCCCAAACAACACATGCACGAGAAGAAGAAAAAAAAAACAACTATCTGTTTTTCAGACTCTTCACAGAGCACATGAGAACAGAGACTGAAGACCACCTGAATCTCCTCCTCCAGTATTTCCTATCTCTGAACACATCTGAAGATTTCTTACTCCTACATTTTAATTGTTCAAAAACAATATGGGGGTTTGGATGCCAGGTCATTTTCTCTTATGCTTTCACCCATAACTCCAAAAGGTTATTTGCAAACATACCTTATCAACTTTACCCACTCCAGAGAGAGCGAGAGGTTTTGGTTTTTGAACAGAATCTTGGCTTAGTGCTCTGGTTTAGGGAAGCAGATGCAGCTTTTAAAACCTCACAAATTCCAAGCAGCATGACAATACTCAGTTGTTCTTTTCCACCAATATCCAGGGTACGAAGAGAGAAGCTAAGATTCCAGAGAAACTGAGAAAAGAGCAATTGAGACAGAGCACTCAAATATGTTGGTATTCCAAATAACTTCTTCTGGAACAATACTCTGCTCCCATGGAGTTAATCCAAGCTACTTTTTCCAGGGCAATTATTCCAGGATAGTTCCGTGTATAGACAAGTCTTTGGCTCAAGTCCAAAACATCCTTGATCAAAGGAGAGCAAGAAAATACACCAGAAATGTGTATCTAATGTGGAAACAAAACATTTTGTTAAATTAGGCTCCCAGATATTTTTTTTAATGGAGTCCTTCCCTACTTGCTCTTCCATGCCCAACTCATTCAAAGTCTTAATCCAGTGTTCAATCACTGCCACAGCAGAAAACTGTATTGGCATAAATACTGCCCTAGTTTCACTAAAGGACCTCTAAGAGGGAAGGGTCCCAGCCTAATTACAAGCTGGTTTACTACAATCCACGTATTTTGCAGTAATTAGTAAAGATTTGAAAACAAGTCCTTTAAAACAGTGTTGACATCTGTACCAAAGTCTTAGCTGTTTGCCTTTTAGGACAATCAAAACTTACATGCTTCTAATACTCTTACAGTAACTATAGTTCCTTTTTAAGTGATGCTTGTACTCAATAACTTGCAAGAAGTCACAGAAATATTTTCATCCAGAGCTTCCTGAATTATACTGGCACATTAGGTTTGTCTGACTTCCCTCCCTCCCTCTAACCAGTACTGCCTGAGCATGTTGTACCTGTTTGTTGATATCCACAGAGATTCCTGAGGGGAGACAGAATTTTCTCATCTTCAGATGCAGTAACAAGCATTCCAAGACACAGTAACATTAATAGTTGTCCCAAGGGACCAGAGCAAGAACAACAAAAATAGAGTGTATATAGGGTGGAGCAAAACTGCATATGAACGGTTTAGAATTACTTTGGATGGTCTCTCATCACTTTGTACTATTTTCATTTGCTCTAGATGAGGGGAGAGGAAAAAAAAAAAGGTTTTACAAATATGTCAGTTTCCTTCCTTTGCTCTTCCTCCAAAACAAACATGCTGTGAGTTATCTGTAGCTAACACATACTTCAGGAATTCCTCTTTTGTACAATCCTGGAATAAAGGGGGACCATATAAAGATTAGGTATGATGACCAATTAAACATGAGCACTCTTTATGCATAATAACACAACGATTCAAAGAAATGCAATGGCCAGATCAAAGCAGTTGCTCTTTTTTGTAACAAGCACTCTGCTATTGCTGTGTTTTCAAGCTGTCTGCTTATTACTGGTGTGTTGATACTCAGCTGAAGGGTGCAAGATGTTTGTGAGCTGTGTCTACACATTGAGCAAGGGCACAAAGTGTGGACACACACATTACTGCCAGCAATACTTTCCTCTATACAACTGTGTAGCTAATTACAAAGTAAAAAAAAAATACATTTCTGGAAAATGAAAGAGGTGGAATGTAGCAGCTAGAGCTTGGCAAGACATTTTAAGGTTTCCCTAGAAAGAAGGCAAGGCACAATGTTTTACATTTCTGAAATTCTATGCTTTTTATCAACAATATACTACAGAAAGAAATACACAATTTGTGGATGTTCAGCTGTGCAGCTTTAATGTAGCACATCAAATGGTCCTGCAAAGACAAAATATGTAAACACCCCCATCCCATTTCCTTTTAAAAAATTGCTTGATTTCTTAATTTATGTAATTCCAGATGAAAAAAAAATGATACCACTAAAAGGTTTGGTTCACTATACAAGTTCCAAAGATACAGTGTTGTTTCATCTCAGAAATAGAAACTAGGCTGAAGTGTTAGTAGCCTGAACAGTTGGATGGTTTCTCCTGAACACAATATACATATCATTTCTAGAACTGCATGTTCTAGAAAAATTTACATTTTTTGAACAGATGCATCTTAACAGCTACAAGAAACACCTGAATTTTTATGCAGCCAGTTTATCAGGCTATCTTTGCCAGTATATCCTCATAGCTGTTCTTGGTTACCTAACAATCATTAGGAATAGTAAACAGCAGCACAGGAGATAAAGGGGCTTAGAATGGTAAGTGAAATAAACTGCTCAACACCATGTAAACAAGATGTTTTGTTTTAAACAGCCTAAACCCAGAGCATTAAAATAGTTACATTTATACACTTGGTATTCTGACTTACACAGATATAACCAACACTCATTGTATTTATGTAATCTATAACCAGATGAAGAACGTCTCAGTCTCTCTCTCTTTATTATCTTTTCAGAAAGGTTACCAAAATGCAGCTTTTTTTACTAGTTGCTCTATTTAAACTACAGTTCCAAATGAAGATGTTACTGCTTTCCTATAACTTTGTTTTTCTCTTTGACATCTGAAAAAACGAGATGACATTCTGCCATTTTTTACTTGCTTGTAAGCTCAAAATATTTTACCTTGGTAGACGTAGTATTACACAAATAAAAATATGAGTCAAAAGAAATATTTCTGACCTGGAATTTTGGTGAACACTGAGACCAGTGTATACAGCAGTTCTTTCAGTCTTTTACATCTAGAGAACGTTTTTCCACCCAAGTTGTCAGGTACATTCCTTAAGTAGTTTCAGAATGAGGAGAACTGTTTGGAGAGTAAACATCTATGTAAACATACATGGAGGTACTTTATGAGCTTAGCTGGGCAGAGATCAGAGAAACACTGGTGACAAATGGGAATCAAGCACCCATAGTTTGGTCTTCTATGGAAGGAATTAAAGATGCACCTTCAAAATTACTTATATATAACTAAGGCATAAAATTGCAATGGCTTTGAATGAAGGCCTGTGTTTTAATTCACTAGTAACACATACCACTATGTAAGATTTTCCCCACCATAAGGTAAGATGAAACATCATTATACACATCATAGGCACCTTTGCAGCCTCATTCTGTCATTCTCTCTGAGAGACATTTATATCCCCAAAGCTCTTACATTACCACAGCTGAAATTTGTATCACTCCCTGCATCCCAGACCCATCTGTACCATTCATGTTTCTTGACTGCACTGTGTCCTGCACATGAAACCTTGCCTCTCTTGTAGAGCTTTTCACCAGTGTAGAGAGACAGAGAGACACAACCTAACACCAAATGCAAACTTCTGGGCAGTCCTAGCCAACTCTCCCTCAATGTACATCTTCCAACTAATTTGCACCAAAGCAGCCAACAATGCCTTATAAGCAAGCAGAGGAGATCTAAAAGATAAACAAGGTATTTCTTGGGTAGGTGTTGGCAGGGAGGGAAGAGAAAACGTTTACAAGCAAGTTATTCACAGGGTCTCCCTGGAGATTCTCCCCAGGAATTTTAAAAGCAAGGCAGTCCTTCACAGGACATATTTTAACCCCATCAAGAGCCAGAAAGGATTATTGTTCAGGACACTTTCACTCTCCTAGCTCACAGAGAGCTGACTAAAGAGTCTTTGGCCATCACCCAGAAAACAACTCCACACTCTCTTGATAGCACTCGCCTCCAAGATCTGCACTGGGTGCTGGTGGTGGACAGGACTTGGCCCTGGGACAGAACCTGCAAAGCACAAGATCACCAGCTCCAGTCACTCAAGGACTCTGGTCTCTATGTCACTATCTAGCTCATTGTAGCAGCACAGCTGAGACCCCAAGCGCCTCTGGCAGCAAACTAGTGGAAACAGCTGCTTGGTCATTTCCACCCTTGTTACACCTGTCCTCCCACCAGGTCCTGGATCAGACCCAGCTGTGAGGCCAGACAGCAGCTGTCTGCCTTCCATGGGGGAGGTAAAGCTCCATCACATTGCACAGAGACTTCCAGTGATTCACAAGAACCATGCAAAGAAATCAAACTTTTTTTTCTTTTTTTTTTAATAAATTTAAAGTTTTCTATAGCCACTGTCTTTAAAAATTCTACTATTTTGGTACTAGAGCCATGTGATTTGCATGTGCCAGCCAAACTGTGTCTGCCACTGATTCAACAGGACCTGTGGTCAAGACATGTTGAAACATGGTTTTCAGATGACTGCAGACAAAGCCAGCAGGGGCTGCTTCTCTGGTTAAGGTCTAAAGATAGCAGCCTCAGAAAGATGCTTCCTCTACTTCCTTTACTTTTTCTTTGCTAATAGAAAACATCACTCTTCTTTTTTTTTTTTTTTAACAAAAATGAATCTAACAAACTTATTCACTTCCCTCTTTGGATTAACATCCTGATTTTTGGAAAAAGAATTGGACAAGACAGACAGGAGCACCACAGGAATTTTTTCTAGTTCTTTTGGATCACCACCAGTTAAAACTACTTCTTTTCTGGAGAATATATCATTTTAATTAATCATAGTCTTTTAAATCAATCCATAATGAGCAAATTAAATCTTTTTGTTATACTAAGTCTCACTTGCTAACACACTCACTAACAACAAGGAAAATGTTAATTATGCAAAGGCTGTAAAAAAAACAAAAGAATCCTAAACTGAGTCTGTAAGGGCCCAGTCCACTCAGGATCTGAGCTACTGACTGAAGGAAAAGCAGATTGTTTTCTCTCTCTCAGCTTTGCCTGGATATGAATAGCAGTTATGTGGAAGCTGAGGACACACTGCAGTTCTCATAAGCTCCCTGCTGAGCAATGCAACCTTTAATTTCTGGAACTTCATAAGTTTTCTATAGAAATAAAATTCTTCTACCCTCATGTGACTCGACCTGTACCATTTTATATGAAAAAACTATCAGATACTTTAACTTTCTCATTTAGTCAAACAAATTAAGAAATTAAAATCAACAAATTAAGACAATGTGATATCCCAGGAAGAATTTTTTAAATACTACTTCTTTATCCAACCTCGAACCATTTATAGCCATCAAAGGAAAAAGATTGAGAATTGTCTGCATATGCAGTATTTTCCAAATAACTGCTGTTTAATTATTAAACAACTACATTAGGCTCAACAGGAAGAATTCTTTTTCATAATAAGACTGCTCACACGAGTTAATCAGAAACAATATCATGTTTAAGCAAGCATACAAAAGTATTCAGACAAAAAAAATTTAGTTCCTCTGCAATTCCAGTTTTATTCAATGAAAAGATTCACCGCATGATCCTGCCATGGCCAGGCAGGCTTAGTGAGTGAACTGCAAATCTAATCAGTTTGGCAAGGACTGTGTTGGCTTTGCTGACTTCAAGTAATTTTTTTCCTTTGTTCATTTGTTGCAGACAACTAAAATCTAGGTCAAGGAAAGAAAGGTCATTCATTAATTATGAAAGTGCAAATTTTTATACAGTATTGGAAAGGTTTCAAAAGCAATTTTGAATTCTGTATTCATTGTGCATTCTGTTTTCTCTCTATATTTCCCCATCTTTCTATACATCTAAATTTCAAGCACCTTCACAGGAAAAGATAAAATAACTTGTGCCTTGTAGGCAATCAAAATTTAATGCTTTGAGCTTTAAACAATTATTTCAATAACATTATGAATTGGTAAAAGATGTATGGCACAAACATATTTCCACATTTCTGTACACTGTAACTGTTCTAATGTTTCTTTTCAGATCACCACTTGATTGGTCATACTCTCCAATTAATTCTGTCAGGGGAAATTTTTTTTCTGGGTGTTCTGAAAGGTATTGAACTTTCACATAGTAATCACATTTAAATAAGCCCAATCTTATTTTATGTGATAAGAGGAATTATTCTAAAATACACATTATAACAACTATATATATTTTCTTCAACTGCAATCATCAGTCCCTGTGTGGGTGTGCTGGGAGTGCTCTGCCTTGTTTGTTTACGTCTTTCACACTAGAAATCTCAAAGACAACATCCCAAACCTATCCAAGCTCATTCCACACATCTGGGAATACAAATAAGTGAGGAAGGTAAAATGATACAGTCCAGGAGGGGTGCTCTCAGTTTTCACTAGAGCTGTACCTTTCCTATTGTTTCCTGCATGGCACATGTGTATTGCTTTCTTTACTTGTGGGTGTGTGTTTTTAGCACACACCAGGCAAATGCTGTTTTCTAGCATGCAAGCAAGTAAACTGCTGTGAATTTCTGATCACACAGAGTGAAATACATGCATCGGTTCCTGTTAATCAGCTTCTTCTAAAGTCTATCAGCATCTCCAGGGATCAAGGTCCACTTTTAAGCAATTGAGCAACCTAATTGGCAGGTAGATCAAGGCATGATAATTTGCTTCTTGACTGCAAATAAAGGTACACTAACCCATTTTATTGTGGAACTGTTCTTAACCATAATAAAATAAAATGCAGATATTCTACAGTAATGATGTGTCTTCCACATAGAACATAAAGTACTACCTCAAAGCATTTTCATTCTTCATTGCCCCTGTGATGTATAGCAATACTACAATCTCTATTTCCAAGTGGGAAAGACTGACAATCTATTTAGGGCAACAGAGTGCCCAGTATTGCAGAGGGAAGCTGCAGCAGAACCCCCAGCCAGAGCTGGTTTCTGAATTCTCCTTCCTCCTGTGCCTTATTAAAAAAAAAAATCTAAACCTGAAAATCTGCAAGGTCACTTCTGCACACAGCTAACAGCTGCTGAGCTGGGATACAGGTATGTGTGCACATTTGGCTGACAGTTCCCTTCCAATGAGGAACACACTGTTATTAAAACACATGGGCCATTGCAGGTAAGCACTAATGTTCCTCATCACACTTTCTGACTCTTCCTCTCTGGGAATTTTTGCAGTACAGTGGGAGTTGCAGCTGTACTTATCAGAATATGTGTTCAGCATCAAATCATTCCTTCTGTTCCACTTCATTACTTCATTTTTCACTCCGTATTTAAAGACTCCACAGGATCTCTCTGTTCCATTCCAACCTTCAACATACCAGTTTTCAAGCCCTTTGCTGTCACCCCTGGAGCTGACTGACCATTATTGTGAGAAGGAACTGATTTGTCTGTATTTGTGGATAAACAACCATCAGATCTACCAGGTGTGCAGCAATTAAAAAAGATGAGTGTTCTGCAGACAACAAACAGCAATCAACAGATGTTACAAGCATTTGCTGACCAGCTGCTCATGGCAGGACAATCACCATGCGGTGGGATCAGGTCATGGTACAAGTCTGTGCCTGGCAGCAGTGACTGCAAGCCTTTGGATCCTGTATTCTGCATGCCAAATTTATGTCAGCCTCAGGACAACAAAACGACAGCTGCTTTGAGAGGGAAGAATCAGGGTATCAATCTTATGAGGAAAGTTTGCATCACTCAGCAATCTGTTTGGTGTCAGAAAAGGAAGCTGTAACAGGAGGCAGTCAATTTTCAGACATGTATAACCATTAAGCATAGCTTGCATGCGGAAGTACAAGTATGGATCAGGCACAGGAATTAATATCTAAGTCAATTTAATAGGCTTCCCTAGACTCATAGGTAACAGACTGTCCCTATCTAGAAACCAAATCTTTGTGGTAAAGTAGAAACAACAATGTTCTATTGTAGACAGTAAAACTTGAATTTCATGTGAAAGAATAGTCCTATCGTATTATTCAGTTAATATCAAAATGCCACATTGCTTTGCAACAGCTCTACTTTTTCATAAATTTGTTGATATATGCTGGGTATTACTGGGTGTATAGTCTTATTCCAATTTTGTGTTCATCATAATCAAAGAGGTATTTGTGATTTACTTCAATTTGAACAGTGGCTTTCTGCCACTGTTTATGATAGGAAATGCTGCATAGTTTCAGTGTAGTCACTCTGCAGTTCTTGGCATCTAAATAATCATAGGGTGATCTGCTACTTTCCACTACAGTGCCCTGCTTCCTGTCTACCAGTAGCCCATTGCTACTTGAGGTACAAGGGAAAAAAGAAGCAGCATGCCTCTGTCCACTGAGAATTATTTTAACACACACTTCATTTGTGAAGTATCTGAATTCTTTCATCTTTTGTGGATAACATTGCACAATGTATTGAAATAACTTGGGTAGCTAGAAGCAGTCTGACCATGGCTATGTATGTGTGTATATATGTTTACAGATGCAGCAGTGAGCCTGTATCCCAGTGCTTCAGGCATGTAAGTATCTGCCCCCTACAACAGACCTACTCTTTGTGAGTCCTCCAGAAGTTTTTCCGTGTTTTGCTGGCCAAAGGTGCTTTTTCCAAAGGGGCATGGGAGCACACTGTCAGCTGAATGGTGCTGGTGTGCCCCAGACAGTCTGGGGCTGCACTCTGGCAGAGAAAGAGCAGCATTGACAAGGCTGCCACAAGTCTTGTCACATTTCCTGACATTTTTCTTTATTCAACACTTCCTCATCCTTTCTGGAACATCTGAACCACCTTTATTCCTGCAGAATATGTATACCTTGGCTTTGCATCGGCCCACACTGCAATTCTCATAACAGGGCACTTGCAAGAGAAGTATTTTCAGACACTGCAAAAGCTAGAAGTCCAAACAGTGTGACTCAGACCTCCAGAGCTCCAAAATGTAGCCAGACTTGGCTATGTCAGTGACATTATGGAATAGTTGCTGGCAAGCTGTTTGCAATATCATCATAATAATATAGTGATATAATAACATGGAGCTGAAACACCTGAAGACTGGAAGCATTATTATGTCAGACCAGCATAAGCTAAGAGTTGTATCAGCAGAACATAAGGCTCAGTGTGAACACATACAACAGAAATAATCATCTCTAGTCAGACTCCATTGTAGAACAAACACAAGGCTCTTTTGAAAAGACTTCTTTTTTCTTCCTAATCATTTGTAAGACCACTAGAAAAACTTTCTTGCAATGACACTGCTGGGAGGGGATGGGGGAGTAAAGAACAAAAAAAATTTAAAAGAAAACCTTAGTGTAACAAATATCCTCCTGGACAAAATATTTTCGGATAACCACTTCTGTAAATTTTTACTTCAAAGACACTTTGGAGTCAGGGGAAAAATAAAAATATCTAAATGTCAAGCTCCTGTATTATTCTGGCATCACAAAACACAAGACTTCCAGTTCTCACTACAAGGAATGTTTTACGCTGGTTTGTATAAGGTTGATACCTAGCCAGAGTTTTCTATCTTTTTTCATTATTATTAGTAAGTCAACAGCAGTGTTTAGTGTCTTGCAAGACAAGTTTCAACAAAGCTGCAGCATGATATTTTCTGTGATTAGTAAATCAAGATTAGAACACATGCCCACACACATCCTCCACAGTCTATTCAGAAGAGGGGGAAGACATTGGCTCTCTCTGTTGCAACATTCCTTATTTTTATCCCAAAGATCAAGATCCTTTGAGTAAGACAGGGCATGGCCTGTGAAGACACTAATAAAGGCTTCTGGATTAACCCAAAAAAAGTGAGAGACTGCTTTGCCTTTAGCACAAATCATCCTCTGCAGGGATTTTCCTGCTGTGGAGGCATTGAAGAGGGAGCTAGGGAGGCCTCATTAATAGCAACATCACTGCAGGGGCAACACAGATCTAGAGGCATAACCACAGGAGGCACTGCAATGTTTTAGGGACTCACAGGTGGACTCTTGGCTTTCTCCAAATCTTGAAATTTGTGAAGTTCAAAGTTTGAGCTGTGATTTATTGAAATGGCATGGCAAATACTCACTTTTCTTAATAGACCAACATTGAGAAAAATTCTCAGTAGGACCTTATTAGAGTTTCAACCACTGCAACTTTGCTCCTTCCCCAACAATTACAATTATAAAATTACAGTTTTAATTTTATTAAATAACAGACATATGAACTCATTAAAAAGTTCAGATAGCTCAATATTCTTCCTAAGAGTTGTCAATAGTATTCACATTACAGTGTAATAGAGTGGACCTTCTCTTGCTGTTTACTGCTGGTGCTCTGCAGATTACAGACATTGTTTGGACATGGGCTCATCCAGACCACTGTAATTATTGACAGTTTCTAATTTATATAACCCAATTTGTATTTATAATCATATTATTGACCTCTATAGTACAGTGGAAACAAGATATGCAAATAAATTGTGCACTCTGTGAAAAGAGATTTTCTGCTTCAAACTCCCCTCTTCCACTATTGTTATATGATCAGATGTGAATGGCATTTCATAGTCATCTTATTCATGATTTTATAAACTTCTGTCATATCCCACTTCAATAGTTTCTTTTTACACAGAAGTCTCATTGTCCAATTCATATCTCAAATAGATATCATTAAACATTTTTAAACACTTCTGGCATTCTTTTTACCTTTTTATTATGCCTTTTGAGACAGAATTGTCAGAATACCACAAAACATTCAAGATAAAGCAAAGACATGGATTTAGAGCAGTAGCATAATTATACACCCTGCTTCATATGGTATTCCATTTGTAATTCCTAATTTACTAACTCCCTTTCCAATTGCTACTAACCATTGAGATGATGGCAAATTTACCACAGGGAGACCAATATCCTTAATGGAACAAGTTAGTACAAAGTCCATTTTTTAATTGAGGCAAGTTTCTTTGTACAGTATGAACCTTAGTCTTGCTATTTTATTTCTCAGTCATTTTATAGAAAACTTTTCTTTAGAACCAGCTTGAATTTTGACCCTCAAAAAATGTATCGAGGCAGTAAAGGCGAGCTCCCTGATGCTCACATCCCTTCCTAGGTGTTCAAACATGGTAAATGGCATAAATTCCCCTGGGATTTCTGTCTGTGAGAAATATGAATTCCTCCTATTTTCTTCAGCCATATCTTAATCTACAAAAGAATCTTCTCTTCATTGCATACTAGTTTAAGTTTTTGAGGGCTCAAAGCAACTTGAAAAATCCAAGGTGATTGTGACAACTGACTCATCTTTTTATCTACAGGCTCATTGCCTGCTTGAAAGAATTCCAAGAGGCTTGATGTCCCTTTGCAATCTCCGTGTTTTCCATGTTTCCACTAATACTGCTCTCATTACAAATCCTATTATGTTCCTGGATTAAAAGTCAGCTTAGTTTGAAATAGGAGGAGGAACTACAGAAACTTTCTCAGATGTACTCTTTACTCCTCTGGTACATGATAAAAAACAGTTAAGACTCCATTTGGGGGAGTTGAGAAATTTCATTAATGCTCTCATTCAAATCTCAAGTAGTAAATCCATATAAATCCATATAAAACTCACAATTAAGTACATCATCAGCTGATGATGTACTGAGGAAACAGGATGAACACACACAGATTCTTTATTTCCATGCTCATAATTATGCAATTATATCTGTTAGAACAGATTGCCAAACAAATCACCAAAGCAGAGCCTGAAAATAAAAAAGGTAGGCTGCTATCAGTTCCTTATCCTCAGTCTTATCAAGCTGTGATCTCAGGAACTGAAGGAGCAGCATGAACCCAGAAGTCATGTCTGCCCTTCTGAAGGTTACGAGCGTTTCCTCCTCCCTTTGCCCCTCAAGTTTATCAGCAGGCTGTAAGTCTCCCTAGTGTAAATGCTGCCAAATGCATCTACTATTTTCAAGCAGGCTGCTGGTAGCAACTGACTCATTGTTACAATTCAGCTGGCAGCATGAGAATCCTTTTAGAGAGCAAGAATCCATTAAAGTTTATAGTTTTCTTGGGCTCGTGCTCATCTTCCAACAATACCAGCAGTAAAAAGGAGTAATTTTTCAAGCAATACTAATTTTCTGAATTCTCTGTGGTTTCCTATGCTGTATTCTACTAGCATCTTTTTTCTTATTTCATTACGACAATCTGGACTGCCCCTGTGTGCCTACTTGGTTTTTTTCTGATTCACATAGCGACCTAGAACAAAAGCACTTCTCAAATATTTTACAAAAAGATCTGTCTCTTTCACGTTAAAGAAGCTGCATGACTACAGTAAGACAACACCTAAGTATTTGTGTGTCTTGTCTCCACATGCCTTCATTAGAGAGACACAACCTTAGGTGTTATTCATATGAATAACATTGAGCACATTCATGGATATAAAATTCTTCTCAGGCTTACAAACTGAGGATTGTAGAGGATTGTAGTCTCCTGGCTGAGCAATAACCTTCCAATGGATCAACCTCTGTCACCACAAGAGAAAGGGGTTCTCAGCACATTTTAATCTCTCCATTAGCAGGTAGCACTCTGTGCTTTTCCTAAGACTAGGCAGGTATTTTCCTTGCACCAAAAGGGATGGCCCTTAACCCCTGATGTTCCAGTGTGTTGTTATCTGGTCAACATACTTCTCATTCTAATCCATACTATGCAACATAGCATTTAATCTAATCCGTAACATTCAGAAACCACATCCAACAAAGGAATGTGTATTTCAAGCAGCACAGCTCCACTTACTTGCAACTTATCCCTCTTCCATACACTGCATATTTAACCCTTTTAAATTTCATAGCATTCAAAAATACATTATGCAGAGTGAAAATTCATTATTCAAAGGTATAAAAATATAAAAATACTTTATTTTAAAATTTATAGCTCTTTTAAAATTTAAGACTACTTTAACTGTAGAAAACCTGGAGATTTTTCCACAAATTACTACTGGAAATAAGAGTGGATCTAAACAGACAGGATGCTTGTATGTTCCTAAAGAATAACAAGAAAGATTAGTTAGGACAGAGTCAACAGAAAGTACTCCTTTTAAAAGTTTGGGGGTTTTTTTACTAGTTGCTTCAAATATTTTATTTTCCTGAAGACTGCAGCTCTAGGACTTCTGAAAAATATGACCTCCTTTCTTGAAAGAGAAAATACAGCCACCCTGGTTTTCTAAAACCTGTTCCAATACTTCATTTGTCAAAATCAAAAAGGGCACATTTCGCAAGAATAAAATTCTGGCAGTGACAGGACCATAGTTATAGGGTTTTGAATCATTAGCTAAGTTTCCCTCTTATTCCTATTCCCTCCCTTCTTTCCTTTTTTTCTTAATAAAGCAGTAACTGGTGTGATTCTTGTTATAAAATTTAGTATCTTGAGTATTTTACTTTCTTCTAGTAATTCTGTTATTTAGCTTGAAAAATGAGGGGACAGTTGGAAAGAGAAATAAACAATTTAGTGATATTTAAGCTCTACTCTTGGAGATGCACATATGCTGACTTTATTACAGGAGTACTAATAATTGTAAAGGAAACTATCATTGAAATATAATTAGACATATGAATAAAGATATCAAAAACTGATGGCCTAGTCATCTTTTAAATATAGGAATTTACACATTTTCTTATTTAAAACAAACATGTTCCAAATTAAACCTTCAGAGCCCTCAGACAAGGCCTGTGGATGCCTGACAATGCCTGACTTCTGGACAACATGGTCCAAAACACCCCCTTCAGATAAACAGTTTGACGTGCTGAATGATGTAGACACAATCTCAACTCCTGCACAGTGTCCATTGTACCTTTTGAATGGTACTTGTACTAACACAGAAAATACTCAGTTGTGTCTCCCTTTCCTCTTGCTGCTCTTTCCCAGAACACCACAGGCTGGTGGGAAAATATGCAAAGCAGATGCTCAGTGCTCACTACATGTGGATACCTCAGCTAGCACAACACTACCACCCTCTTGTCACCTTTTCTGGCTCTTGTGTAACTGCCACTTCTGCAACTGTGGGACGCAGCTTGTGGGGATGAGCAGTAACCAGAAATTAGGATTTTAAGGCATTTTCAGTTGGGACTTTGGTTCATGCTTCTATCTTTCTTTTGCTCAGACACATCTTTATTTCCTTAATAACCATTGTTACTCTTCAGATGTGAGCGAGGTTCAGAATGACCTCCTCTGAACAGGGCAGAGTGCTGGCCCTTGGATATTTGAACTACGCAGGCTCCTTTTCAGAGCAGAAGGGTGCAGGAGCCAAATATGCTTATCATCTAAGCATGAAAGGCGCCCTGGTTGCTCAGTTGCAACTGCAAATACTTATGCCTCAGAAACTGCAGAATAAAATTGTATCATAACAACTATTATTCCAAACAGGCATTAAAATGAAATCCCCTCAAATGTTAACATATCAGTGATGGCCCATTATTTTAGGATTACAACAAATGCCTACACTTATCAATTATAGAACAATTCTTTGATCAGAACCCAATTCATCCTTCTGCCTCTCTGATTTACCCTTACTGAATTCTGTTACCTGAGTTTGGATTTACAGTAGTACAATATTTTTGCATTTTTGTCATCTGATCTCTAGAATAGTGTCTGAATGATTGTCCTTTGGTTTCCACAACTTCATTTGAAAGTCACATTAATGTATTTGAAGACCTTTTAAAAATAACTATCTTGCCATTATGCAAAAAAAAAAAAAAAACAAAAAAAAAAACCCACACCACACCAAACTTTCTATTGTGAAAAGTGATCTTGGCTTATTGTTTCCTTACTTTCTGTCCTGATAACACAGAAATACTGTGAGCATCCCAAATGCCACTGTAAAATAAGAACTGAATTTTTCAGAAATTACATCTCATCCTCACTTTTAGTTTAAAAGGCATCATTTCACCTGCAGCTAGAATGACAGCTGTAATAAATAAAACCCCTTTATAATTCTGAGAGGCACAAATTAGAACAAAACTTTTCACATGTCATAAAACTGAATTGTAAAGTATAAAGCAGCACATTATTTTGACTAAAAGAAAAAAAAATGCACTGAAGCTAATTTCCATTCTGTTTATTCTTAGATTCTTAATATTTAAACTAAAAGTCACAAATACAGGTTAAAGAAAACACGCCAACAGCCCACCAGGCCATGAACAACCAGCACAGACCACCTCAGATCTTCTCTGCATAACTATGCTTGAAAAGGAAACACTCTCCTGGTTTGGCTAACAAAACTCATGAAATAAATTAAGCAGACTGAAAAATGAAGTTAAGACACCAGTTGGCACTCAGTGGAGAAAGGAGAGGGGAAATGACATGCAGCCATTCCTCCTCTTTGTACTTCTTAGTCAGCATCTGTATACAGGCATCACCCCCTAATCATAGGCAGTGGTGAGGTTCCCACACTGTCATTTTCTCCTGGCAAACTGAGAAAACAAGGTCTTTTCACCCCTCCTATTTAGAGTGTCGACCAGACCCTTTATCATCTGAGAAACCTCTTCCATGCAGCTGCTCTGCATCCTCCCACACAAACACCCCTTCCTAAAGGGGATCACCAGCTCTTGCTTTTCTTCTCTTTTGCTACTGTTGATTACTGGGAAATTTCACTTCTTTCACTAGTGTAACTAAAGATTTGTTCCTTGTCTGTGCCTCTCCAGGGTGGCAGAAGGGCTGGGGACTCTCCTGAAGACACCACTTGCCCCTAAGTGAGCTACATCCAGGAGAAAGGTAGGGACTGACTCTGCAGGTACAGAAGTCCCCTGACTAACTGTGCATCAGGAAATTTCTCTCAGCATTCACCCCACCATCAGCACATACCACATCAGCAACATATCGTTGACCTTCTCTACACTGTGCCTTTGCGTTAGGGTTACCAACACTTGTCTTTCCTCCTATACAAAAGCAATGCACATGTAAAAACACCTGATGCTTTGTTCCAATGCCAGCCAAGACTTTGGGGCTGTTGGCACCATGGCTGTTCACCACATACCCCAAGTACTGGAAGGCAGGAAGAGAGCAGTGGGACAGAAACCAGTTCAAATGCTGACTTCATGGTCTGCAAAGGGGTATGGACAGGGGATAAAGGATTACAAAAGGATTACAAGGAGAGCAATACAGACAAGACTGAGCAGCCTTGAGGCCTGGAAAGTGAAAGCCAAGTAAGAGTTTGTATTTCTCAAATCCCATCCTCATTGCTAAGTGCCCTGTTCGTGGCTAAAAGGTGACAGCAGTCTCTCCTGAGCAGAGGAGCTGCTCCCAGCTGCACCAGCTAGGGAGGGGGAATTCACAGGAATTGGGTGCTGCAGCCTGGACCCCACAGTTGCCACACTGACAGCTGGTAAAAGCATGCAGGCAATCCCTACGACCCTGGGTGGCATGGTCGAACTGTGCTGCACTATTAGAAAGCTATTTATAAACACAAGAGTGAAACCAAATGCCTCTGCTTTGACTTCTTTAAAAGGCCAAACTCAGCCTTCAAATTGATCTATTTCCGGCCATCCGTTCAATCACTGATTCCAGGGCAGGAGCTCCCCCATCCAGCCATACAGTTCCTGCTGACTTAGCAAGGTCCATGCTACAGCCACAGCAAGATGAGAAACTAGGCAGTATAAGAACTTGACAAAGTGAAATTTCTTGCTGTTCAAGCCATCCTGTTACATATAAGGGAAATTGCACTTGCACAGCAGTGCCTCGCCCTCTAACGCCTTAGGCTCTTGCATCTCTGTCCTCCAGTCCTACTCAATAAGTACAACTTCATACTTGATATTCTGAACCCCCTTTCTGCATTGGAGAAGTCCCTGAGCAGTTGACTTACAAAAAGCCTCCTTCCTAAGTTTGCACAGATCATCCCTGAGGCCAAGAAGGGTTTGCATGCATATAGCAGTCTGGCTGTGAGAACATGCACATAACCATAATCATCACACTACATATGCACTAAACATGCATCTAAGCCAAGGGTCCTTGTTAACCAACAGACAAACAACCAAATCCCTCAACCGAATAATGATTTAGAGGAAAATTGTTTCCAAAACAGAACGACATTCTAAAAACATTCTCTGTTTTCTGAAGCGTAAGTGGAGTTTCAAATCCCCTCATGAAACTGCAATAAATATTCATTATTTTGCCACTTTATTAGCTATTTTGAGGTCTGAATTACATGGAATATTTCACATACAATGTTCTTGGTAGCATATATTAATTTTATAAAGCTCCAGTACTGTCCATTTTCACATGGAGGTTATCTGTTGCAAATGAAACACAGCGATATTACTGGGATGTAGAAGAATCATCATTCAGTCTGATGCAAGAGAAATTTGTAAAAAGCTTTAGAGGGCAAATAATCAGTCTCTGTAATAGCTTTCCTCTTTAGAGTTTTGGAGTAGCTTGTTTCCTTTCAAGTGCCGAAAAACTCTAGAGGGGAAGCAGTTGTTTCCTGCATACCAAAATGCTTTGTCATTTACCCAAAAAAGCTGCCTGAAATAGTTGCTAACATTTTTTTCCCCACCTTTCCAAATAAATGTGTAAATATGTAAAAAAAGTTGGTCTGTCTTCTCCATCCTCTCATTCACCTTTGACATGAATCAATCCCCTTTCAGCAGCCAAATCCCCTTTCTGCTACTCCCCTGGGCAGCAGAAGAGGACATTCTGAATTTCCAATTCCCATTCCAGCTGCAAAGTCTCTCCTTCCTCCCACTACTGAATTTAGCAGAGTATGGTTTTGAGTGCTTCTGGGAGAGATGAGTAGCCTTTTTAAGGAGTGGCATGGGCCACACGGACAAAAATGCCACTGGCAGGAAGCTGGTGGTGTAGGAATTATGTCACAGGATCTCCAACATGGTATCAAGGAGTGATGCAATGAGGACATTCAAGAAATTGCTCAGGAAAGTGGGTCAGTTGATCACAGAAATCACTGATTTCCCAGCGTGGTGCATTAGCAAGTATGACTGGGTTTTGTAGAGATCCAGAACACAATAGAAAACATCAGTAAAAGCTTTTCTTAACTCCCAAGAGTACCTTCTAGACAACCTGTCCTCACAGAGGTGGGAGCGGCTGCCTCTCCCCATGGCAGCCCCACACTTTACCACATCTTTTTTGTCTTCACTACTGGTTTGCACTGTTGATACTAGGTGTGTTCACCCACTTACTCACCTTTGCTAGCACCATGGGATAAAGCAGATACAGCTCTTGGAGTTTCATGGAAAACCCTGAGAAAAATGTGGCAGAAATGGAATAACCAAGTACCTCCTGATGTCAGGATACAATATGAAACCCCCAGACACTGTTCTTCCACAGACCTGAGATAACACATGAAGTATTCTGGGTTTTATTCCTCTGCTCTTTCTCTATAGTCTCATTCTATGCAATACTTTATCAGCTGCACCCAGCCCTCTGCCTAAAAAAAATAAAATTAGAGCCATGGCATCCAACCAGCAGGCAGCTGCTGGGTCATGCAAACATGCAAGCTCTTGGCAGATTCTGGCTTGCAGCTTTACGAGCACAGAAAGGAATTATAATAATTCTATAAATTGAGATTTTCTAACAGCTACTGGGAACTGCTGGCTGGCATCTTGGGACAATGACAAAGACAGCAGCGTTTCTTGCAGTGGCCACATACAGCACCATTACGGAATCTTGGGTGACTTCAGCACATTAATGCTGATAATGAGCTTGTGGCAGAGCAGATGATCACACATGGATGAGCACTCAATTACTCACCCTGTGGTTAACACACAGTGAAAGCAATGACTACAGCCATGCAGGCCTCCACAACTTTCATTTCATAAAGCACCATTAACTCTCCATCACATAATGACAGCTTTGTCCCCAAGGGCTGGGGCTGAGCCCATCTTGTTTTGCAGAGCCCTTGGAAAACCAGCTCAGGCCCTCACCCACTGATACAGGGGCACTACCTACTACCACCTGAAGTGCTGACTTCAAGATGAAAATATTCCTGCTTCATTCCCTGCCTCAAATATCCTCCCAGCCTTACAGACCAGATGCAGTTTTGTAGCTCAGCAGTCTCAAAAATAAAGAGATCTCCCTTGAAGTCCTGAAATATATATTTTGATTTCTTTCTTTAAGACCTAGTTTTAGGAATTGATCTTCTTTATCACACAGATGTGAAACATTAAGTGTAGTTGATGTGGAAAAATTCTGTAATGGAACAAAATTATTTCTAGTACTCTTGCCACAAACTGTGAAGCTGTATTCAAAAATCAATTCAATGAGACTCATAATGGTAAACATACCATCAGTAAGAGTTTTGCTTCCTTGTGAAGATGTGTCCTCAGAAAAAATGTTATTTTTAAGGATCTTTATGTGCCTAAATAATCTGATACATTTTTTGGAGATTTTCTTTGGGACTGAAACAGGGAAAGACCTTAATTACCACTAAAAACAAGGTAAGGTTAAAATCAAAGTTAGATGCTCAAACAATTAGGCACGTTGTAAAATGTACTTTTTTTTATCTGTCTGCATATTTAAGCACCTGTATATATTGAAGACATACCATCCCTGCAGTTTTACTGTACTATATGTGTTAGTTCTATTCTTAAATAAATAAATTCTTACTCTAACAAAATCATTTATCTGAAGATTGTGCCCTCAAAATGATGATTAATACCAGGAGTTAAAATGCTACGAACTAGTAAATCAGATTATTATTTTTAAAAAACAGCCTCGAATAGAATCTTTTCACTGCTTTAAGAGTAGATTATTTATTAGGACGCAGTTTTTTGAATTTATATTTTAAAAAACCTCAAAAACACAACAAATCAAACAAACTAACAAAAAAACGCAGTCCACAGATATTTCTCCTGGGTTCATTCTTTTAGAGCTGGTGCAAGCCATCTTTAAAATTCTCTAAGCTTTGCCAGAAAAAGTATTTGCAGAGCTAACAGAACTGACACTCCCAATTCACTTAACTTCTGGGCACAGCTTCTGCTCTTAAACTGAACAGTAAATACAAAGTGGAAACCATTTCCATTTGGTAAGTGTAGGTAGGCTGCCCTTGTCCTGTTGCAGAAGTGAACCAAGTCACAACACCGAACAGTGATATTTGGAACAAAATGCTGTCATTCAAGGCTGTTGTTATTTTGTGACCTACAAAAGTGCAGGTACTTAGACCAGCCTCTGTGTAACTATTTCAATGCAGTATTTGAAAGGGGTGAAGCGGCAGATGATAGAACAAATTCAACAATTCCAACTTCTTGTCCCAGTCAGTTCTATAACCAAACCAATTTAAGATGAAAGCTTTCAAGACATTAAGTTTTTCATAAAAAGCTTACTGCCAAACCTGCCCAACTCAGCTGCTGGAGCTACAGGGGAACAAGTGTGGATGGAGACTTACACTTCAACTCTCTAGGGCACCATCTACATTGAAGATTTTCTAGCGATATACACCCAATACAGTGACACAAAAAGCCTCTCTCCAGAAGACATAAATTGGTCCTTCTGAAGATGAGTTGTACATGCTTACATGCATGCTCATGTTGTGACAAGAAGAAAGCTTGAACGTATTGTAGAAAGGATGTGGACCATCTGACTTGGGTGCTGCCAAGCAGAGCCTGCCCAAGAGTTTCTAAATTTTTAAACTTTAAAATAAAGAGAAGAATGAGCACTGAAACATCAGTTATCATTGGAGAGTAAGATAGTGCTAAGTCCAGTTTTAGAAATCAGTAATGTAGGCCATAAACATAGAACACAACATTTCTAGAGAGCAACTACGTTGAACTCCAGTTCCCTAACTGAACCTGGGTCCTGTTTTTGAAGAGAGAAAGGTGCCTGTTCCCCAGCTTGAAGCAGGATCCCATTCTTTTAATGATGGAAACAGTGTTGTGGCTACTATCACTAATAACAAACACAAGAAATTCTTAAAAAATAAGACGAAAACAAAAAGAGTCAAAATTTAAAGTCCTCAACTTTTGCTGATTTTCTGACTGGCACCATCCCCACATTTGCAATGTCATATAGAATACAAAAAACAAATGTAAATGGGACAGAGGAGTCATGCATGACAATCTAAACTAGAATCAGCAGATTCCACCACACACACCCCCCCACTGCCTGCCCCGATCCAGCGTGAAAAGAAAAAACAATAATTATGCATTTGTATATATATATTTTGTATTTGCTCATTAATTTTTCACAGCTTTGCAGATGCTTCAAAGTAGTAATATTGTCACAACAGTTGTACAACAAATTTGTGCCTAAACAGATAAAAAACCCTACATGCCTGCAAAAGACCCAGCAGCAACTATTCAAGGAATGGATTCCTTGGAACTGAGCATTCATAATCCAGTGCCTACTGTGCATTCACTCCCTTCAATGACTATGGTAATTAGGTTGTCTCATGTTATTGTGACCTACAATCTATCTATGGGGACACTTCAGGGGAGCTCTGGGTCTTAAATCTACTAATTTCACATTTAGAAAGACTCAGGCATTGCAACAATGCTGAATTGATATGCAGAACATTCAGATAATTTTAAACACTTGAATCATTGTCCTCACATGTAAAAAGATCAGGGCTTCCTTCAAGCACACATTGTGCAAATTCACTGGGTGTGTCACAGAACACTGAAACTATGTTTGCTGAAATGCAACTGCGCCATGGAAGTGGGAGTCGATTAAGTGGAAAATAAGGAGCCTTGGGCACAATGACCTTTATAAACGACACACAAAATTTAAGCTGAGATTTACAACAAACCTTTCTGGTCAGTTTTTTCTATGCTGATAATAAACCACCGTATATGGTTAGTTCTTTGCATAAATTACAACCATCTCAGGAAATACTGCTCAGTCATCCAGCTTCTGGCTTTAGCAATACATATCACTTGATCCAATCCTAACAGATCAGACATAGCTGCAGTCTAAGTAATACCATCATGTTAAATAGTTCCTCAGTGCCTTAGTATTGGCAGTCCGAGATGATTAATAGCATGGTCTCTCTCTACTCGTTCTTTATAGACAAATGGGTAACCATACGGGAATTTTGCCAACAAGTTTCCACTTCAGACCAGAGCACCAACCCAGATCAGGCAAACAACCTAGAATCTAAACCTGTATGAGAGTTTTGGGAATCTTCTTACCATCTTCTGGACTCAAATCTAACCCAATTGCCAAACAGGTCATGACAAGCAAATATTCTCTGCAAATTTCTGGACATTGACAGCTGAGCTCTGAGTGTCTCGCAGCAGCTGCTCTTTTAGAACATTGCTAACCCCACCTCCACAGCTCTTCACCAGCAGCTTAAGTAAGTGCAGGAATCTGAGGAAGAAAGAAGGAAGGCAGAAATACACATTTCCCTTCAGCTCTGACAAAGGATGTAAAGACAGAGGAGGACAGACACCTCAGACTGAAAAATGCCAAGCTGCCTCTTAAGATTTGACAGGTCTTCCACAACTCTTATTAATGCAATAAATTCATTTTTGGGAGGGTCAAAAAAAAATTCAAATCACTGCCACAGCAAATGCTTAAAATTACATCTTATAAGTTAGATTGAATATAAAGTATGTACAGGTTCTCCACTGAGAAAACTGAATGTATTTATCTTTTTTAATTGAATCTAGTCATATAAAATGATCCTGGTAAGTAGATTAGAAATCTTACGTACTGGGCCCCCATGTGGTTTGCCTTTAATATTTGTGCATTCAATTACTGTTTTCAAAAAGCAGGAATTATTCATTGCAATCCTAATGTTAAATTTATTCAGGATTTGGGCCTATTTTAAGATTAGGCCTGACTTAATTGTACCAAACTATCAGCAATGCTGGAGTCAGGCTACTGTAACTCATTATCACGTATCTGCCTGATACCTGCATTCCACAAATCCGTCAAGAAGAATAGGAGAATACTTCCTCTTGCTGCTGCTGGAATAAAATTAGAGGATGTCTGGGAAGTCTGAAAAGCAGTTTTATCCAGATGTTCAAGTAAAATACTTTTGGATGAAAAAAGTTGAAACATGAAAGCTGTTCTAATAAAAATATGTACAACAGAGGTAATTTACATCTCCCTGTGTAACTCACAGGAAAAAATTAATTGTGGTAGTAAGAAGGCATTGCAAGAATCCACATTATGGATATGCATCAATTGCTGCATGCAACACACATTAGGAAGAGGTGAACAGTCAGTCATTCCCATCTTTTCCTTACAAGAGATTCACTGGCATCTCTACTAGACCTGTAGAAGAATAGTGCTTAACGCATTTCAGCAGACATGGACCAGACTGCCCAGACCAAGGGTAGAGAATGGCCCTCTCACCACACAACACCATCCTTCACTTCATCAGCAGTTCCTTCACAAGAGCAGCTGTGTCTGAGTTCCTCCTCTCAGCTTTTGCAAAACAAGGAGGCAACTTCGAAAGACTAAAGGAAATGGGGACAAACGACCTTCAGGGGTTCCATTAGACTGTCACTATTTCTGCATTTATGCCTTAAATATCACAGCAAATTGCAACTATATGCTTTCTTTCTAAGTCATTTGTTATCAATTTCTTTGTTTAACCATTAGCTAGGTAAGCACATGTATGGACATCTATTACCTTATTTCTAGCCTGTCTCTTCCTCACTCACATTGCAATTCCTAGGGAGATTCCCACCACAGTTTTGAGAAAAGCCTTCTTAAGCATCGTGTAACAGATCTTGCAGAAATCCTAGCTTTGACCTTGTTTTAGGTGAGAAGTATTGCCAAAGTTCAGTACAGCCACACATGGTTCCAACTGTGGAGATATACAGATTATATTATTTATCTAATGAAGATGAAATGTTACCTTTAATTTATAAGAAGAGATTAAAGAACAAGGGCAGTAGCTGCCAGGATAGGAAGAAATGCAATTCCTGGGAAAACATTTGCTTTCATCAGTCAGTAAAACAGTGCTGTAAATCTGCACTATATTTGTCATGGGGGGGGGGGAAGTAAGAAGATAGTTACCAAGACTCTGGTTGTTTTTCCTAGGTTGCAACAGGATCATTGCTTGCAAAATCAATGATTTTGCATAGATAAGAGCAGGAAATTAACAACAGTCACCACAGTTTTCAATGCAAGGCAATGTAAGCTTTTATAATGCAGAATAAAAGCCTTAGTCATAAAAAAAAAAAGTCATCCATAAATATATAGGTATAGGCATTCTGGACTTCTCTATCACAGGTGAGTAATGAAGCAAGATAGCCAGGTCCAGACCTTACTTCTGACAACTATACCATTATTATGCATCAATTTACATCAATTTCAAAAAACACCACACTCCAAGCTTCCAATTTAGACTGAAATTTTCTTTATAATTTTTTTCCTGAGTAAATGTATTCTGTACTTGCACTTAACTTCTATAACAGAACAGAAACAAGCAGTCATTCTTTAATTTACAGCATACAGACAGCACTATGCAGAGTACCTTCAAAATCAGAAGGCATATAATACATCCTTTTGTCTCCTAATATACAATGCCAATTAATTTCTCTGTTTGATTACATAAACATGGCATTTTCAGCAAATGTTTGTAATATAGAAGATGTAAATGTTTCTATTACTATTTGGTTAGAAAAAATAAAAACACTTGGAGGTGGTAATTTCTACCTTACACAGAAAAGATGATGCCAAAGAGTCCAGAAACTCCATTATAAGGCGGCTGTTATCAAAAAATAAATAGTCTAAAAAGGTAGAGGACTCAAATGGTTTCTGATTTTGAAACAGACAATCTGTCTGAAATTCTAGTCAGAGACTGAAGTGAGAACTCTCCCTTAGAGATTTATCTTATATGGAAAATAAGTGTTTACTGTGGAATAGTTCTGTAAGGTATAAATGAGTCATTTTTAACCACAGTATTTCCCAGATAAACAAAACTGCTGTATTTATAATGAAAATTAATTCAGTTATGTAGATAATTCAGTTCATAAAACATCTGACAGAATGGAAAAAGTATTTGACAAGTCCTAACTGGTATTTTTTCTTTAATCTTTCAGGTGTTTTTGGTTGTGAAAGAAAAAGTGATGAAAAGTATACACAGAGAGAAAAATCTGATTGGAAACAAAATCCATTCCCCAAAACACTGGGTGCAATTGCAGGGATCAATAAGAAAAATTAGGTAGAAAAAAGCCTGTTTACTCTGATGTAGACTGGCCCCAGTGGTGCTTCCTTTCATACAAATTACCAACTAATCTCTCTGTCATTTTGACACAACAGAGGGTCAAATCACACAGGTGTTCATTTCCAGGTGTTTCTCATACATTGCCTCTTAATTATTCATTCACCTCATTTGGTGAGGCTCTAGGAGTTGCAGCCAATCACTCCTGATCTCGTAAGCTTTTTCAAGAATCTATCCTGTATTTCCTTCTTTGTGTATGTAAATATGTATTTATTCCTCCCTTGTATGTAAACAATATTATGGGTCTCCGAGAGGACAATGTCTTGCACAAAAGCAGTCACCACCTGAGTTTCTCTGGACTCAAACAGAGCACCAATGCTGAAAAAGGAAGAAAAACACAAATTTGAATGTGCTCTTATAATATAGTTAAAAATGAACTGGATTTTTAAGGATAATTTTGAAGGAAAAGTGGACAGCTAACATGTCAAGACGAAGAATGGAGTTGCTGCTAATGACCCTATCTTCTACTGCTTAGTAAGCTAATTATATTAAAGAAAACCAGAGCAGAGGAAATTAGAAAGCATGTTGATGTTTCTATTCCTTTCAAATCAAAACAGTAGCCAGCATGATGTAGGAAAGCCCCTTCAGGTTACATACTCTGAGAAAGCTATTGTATATAGCTTTGGCAAAGCCAAACAAACACACTAAATATACTTGGGTTTTAATAGCCAAAGGCTATCCCCTGCTATGGCTGTGCCCTCGTGCTTTACATGTGTTCAATAAAGCAGAAATCCACATTTCATGTCAGACCCCCAATGAATATTACAGCTTAAAGTGGAATTGAAGAACAGAAATTATCTCCCAGAGCCAAACGTGTTGATAACCTTGGAATGGGTAATAAAACTCTTCTGCAATCTTTTGCACGAGCTCCCAAGAAGCCTTTTGCACTGAGGTATTTTCTGAATTTGTATCACAAAGCTACCACTTAGTAGTCATGGCTTCCAGTAAAAAGCTATTTGCAAGTTTCTATTCCCAAAACATGACTGCTGGAGCTTCATAAGAATTATGTAAACTCTGCTGAAATAGCCGTGGGCTCACAAGCGTGCCCAGCAGCTCCAAGCAGCTGACACAGCTACTGCTAAACACCCTCCCGCAGGGGGATAGCAGGGTTCCTGAAAAGCTGGATAGTGTAACATGCACAGACAGTGCATGCCTGCCCGTCCCTACTTGTATCCCATTCTTGAGAGTGAGCATGAAAACACCCTTCTAACAGAAAAAAAAAAAAAATTATATTCTTTTGCCAAACTCTGATATAAAAGGTGGAAAATAATCCAGACAAGCCATCAATTTTAAATTAGAAAATATTTAAATTAGAAAAGCTTAACCCATTTGGGATGGAGGAAAAACACGTGGCCTTTTCAGCACTAGCTTAGTGGCATGATCCCAGTCTACTAATCCCATTTTTTTACTGTGCTCCAGAAAAACCTACATCCTGATGGTGTAAGTATCCTGGAGACTCACTCTACAGTATGCAGAGGCCTGACAAGAGATCCTTACACATTCAAGGCTGTGGCTGTCTGCCACAGCTAATACAATATCACAGCAAATAATTTAATTACACAAAGATCAGAAGATTCAGAGAGTGACAGCTCCCAGTCTCATGCATAGTGCTTATCTCAGGCATAAAATCAGCATCAAGAACTGTATGTACAACAAGGAGATTTGTTGCTGCAGACCTGTATATCTGAACATACCACTAGCACAGCAGCACTCTGTGCTAAACTCACAAACTGTCAGGTACAGAAAACGCAACAGAAACATCTCAATTTCTTGACACAAACAGAAAAGGAGAGAACAGCACTTCAGCTGCTGTAATTTGCCTTCAGTAGCAGCAGGCCAGCTGGAACACCATCCACATTTCCCTCGGGTCTGCCACACCAGGAGACTCCCTCCTGCCCCTCCTCAGGTCTGCTGAGCTATCCAACTCCTCCATGCACTCAAGTGAACTCAGTGCAGCCTAGTGAGCAAACTGTGCAGAATTTTTAAGTTACAAAACCCACATCCAAGTTTGCCAAAATCAGTGACCTACATTTAAGAGTAGTTAAAGTATCACAAAAAACAAAAACAAACAAACAAACAAACAAAAAAAAAAAAAAAAAAGGCAGGGGGACATTTTTGATTCTTGTAGGAGGTTGAGTCTTACAAGTGTTTTGCCTGAAGGTGCTTGTAAAATAGCACTTCATCAAACAGCTACTCCCCAAAATCATCTGCTGAAACACTTCTGTCCTAGCTGCTTACTGAAATGCCGCTTCCCTTCCCCCAGTCCTACAATCCTTTCTCAGCCCGTGAGGGCTCTATTTGCAATGCTACACAAAAGAATTAGTTGTTTCAACTTTTGTTTTCCTCTTTCCAAACAG
>JANPWX010000191.1:1568031-1624060 GCA_024734555.1 Trochalopteron elliotii
CCAAACAAGCATTTTCTGCACTTTAACTTCTAGATACAGCACCACAGGAAAACACACATTAAGTAAGCTAGAAAACAACAGGTTTTAACACCATTATTTTTGTCCTAGGTTCACCACTGCTGTATTCTATGATCTCAGACAAACTATTCAGCTTGTACTTCAGCCTTCTTAACTGTAAAACAGGTAAAATGCATGCTAAAGCATCCTAGAATATTTTGAAAGTTTTGAAATTGAAAGCAACTTTGACAAGATTGGCTCTAATACCAACTATTATTTTCATAGAATACAGACTGCACTGCTAAAGGGAAAATATCCTGAATGCACAATCACTTTTAGAGCAGTGACTTCTATATATGTGATAGAGGAGTTTCAAAGGAAGTGTCATATTTCTAAAATACATGTACCACTACCATATTTAATAGAAAGTTATTCCAAGTCTTTTGGTGCCATGAGTCCTTGGAGCCTTGGCATAAAAGCATTTGTTTTTGTATTAGGCTATAATCACTCTGCAGGAGCTGTCAGGATTTATCACATCAAAAATCCATGCACTACAAAAAAAAAGGAGTGGTTGCCCAAAGAGGGTTTGGTACTTCAGAGACATTAGAATCTATTTCGTTAATAACACCTGTTTGTGCACTTGGTCTTTGTGGCTCACTGTGATCATATTGAAGAATTGCCCATTCTCTCCAAGAGGCTTTTGTTGTGCCACTTCAAGGGCAGATCCTCAAACAACAACAGTAAGTGTTCAGGAGCAGCCAAATTAGAGAGCCCAGGTGCTAGGAGCCCCATCAAACCCCAAAGCCACAGTGAGGATTTACTCACAGTGCATCAATGTCCAGTTGAATATGTTGTGCACAACCTGATTCAGTACCAAGTTGAGAGCATCAAATCATGTAGTGTCCCAGGCTCAGCAGAACTGTTAACTGACAACAGGGTTTTCCAATGTGAGGTTGTCAGAGATACCAGCAAAAGACATCTGAGAGGTGTTCACTGACCCATGCAGCTCACAGGGATGAGGTCACATGCAAAGGTGTTTGCATGTGAGGAACCAGCATAGCTTAGTACCCCCTCTTTGTGAATATTTATTAGGACAAGACCTTTCTCAATGACTTTCCAGTACCTGATTTGAAATCTACACAGCCCTATTTTAAAAAAGAATAAAGATATGTCCTTTAATGTGTTCTATACAATTTCTTTTAGATGCTAAGAAATATAAGCTCTTGAGTGATAAATTATTTTCTTGAGGAATAATTAAACCATCCTTTAGTGAAAAACTTGTGTGATTGTTTCTTTAAAATAGAAAGCTTCTGTTTTACAAAAGGCTTTAGTTTCAGCAGTCTTGCAGTAGGAATTTATACATTTAGAAGGAAAACTCAAAACAGAACAACCCACACAACAGTCAGAGAGAAGAGCAAGGTTTCTGCCCTATGAAACTACAAGAATTATTAAATACAACATTATTATGTGAGTTGAATGTAGAACTGCAATCCTAGTAAGTGCATCAACAGCAAAGACTGTCAAGACACTACTGAAAATATTTCAAAACAAATTATGGTATCAGTAAATCACATTCAACTTCCATTGCCACATACACATTTGCTCTGTAGTTAGAGACCCAGAAACAAGGAGCTTTCCAAGAAAAGGTATTCAACTAAGAAGGTTAAGTGAAGAACACATAAATAAAGGCAATGTCCTGCAACAGCTGATGCATAAAAAGCAAAAGACCAAACAAGGCTGGTTTTAAGTACAGTTCAAAACTGTTGAAGTCTGTCTAAAGCAGCAAAAGATGGATGGATTTCTGGGGGAGCAAAGGAACAGAAATCACACATTTCCATTGAACTGTTTCAAACTAAGGGGCTTCTACGTTTTTCTAAGCTGTCTTAGACTACAGGACTCTGTCATACTGATCGCATGGAAAATCCATGCTGTCATGTTACAATAATGGTTTTCTATCCTGTTGTGTATGCTGGCATTGACCATTAGCAAGAATTCACAGTGACATCAAATCAAGACCAGAGCTTTGTTGCAAGATACATTGCTGTGAGAAACAAAAGATGTTCTGTTGAGTGCAGATCTTCCATGACACTCATGACACATCATAATATTAGAAGTTAGCAAGAGAGAGAGAAAGACATAGTCAAGCACTGGTGTTTCCTTGGGGTAGCCTCAAACAAGAGGTGATATATTAATCCCCTGGAAAGTCAAGTGATATTTCATCATTGATTTCATAGAAATAGGACCTTGGTTTCTTAGAACTAACAGTATCTACTCTGTCCAGAGGAGAGAAAAAAAAAATCCATATAACCAATCCCTATTATATAAAAAGCTGGTTTATACCTCTCTAGCAGTGTACACTTCATACTCTTTTACAATGTTACAATTCTGAAACTGTGCCAAGCCAGAAGAGCCAGGATCAAGAGAATGTATTTTTCCAGAGGTATTAATTTTGATGAAAATAATATCTACTACTCTCCTGCATTAAAAGATTTCAGCTATGCAGCTTTCGGAGTCAACTTTCTTTTTTTTATGTTACTATGTTTTTCTTTTTGAGCTAGCTAAATATTGTCCTTTCTTTCAGCTATCAGTGTGTTAGCCCAAGGTTAACTGACAACCTTGGATCATCAGCCCATTGAAATGAAGGAGCTCCTTGCAGAACACAAATGAAATGCATAGAGGGTAAACATGCACCAAACAGATGAAGCCAAATCTGGGCACACTACACATATCAATACCTTGGCAGCACTGCTGCTATATAGTTATGGTTTTGTTTAAAACATTTTTGTCAAGTTTGTTTCAAAGATAATAGCCTTTTTGGTACAACATTTGCTTCTCTAGAGCATTAAGGTCAGCTAAAGAAACACCCTGCAAGGTGGCTTGAAGAGGAGTTAAGTAGGACACCACAGTCTACTATCTTACTAGCTGAAAACTATGGGAGGGTTTTTATCCATGTCTGAGCTTTGTGACAATTTGCAATTTTCTGCATTCTCAGATAACAACAGCAAGAACAGCAAAAACAGTCCTCCAAAGCCCTAGGAAAACCTTTTTCAAGGCTGTGCTCTCCCCATGCCCCACCAATCCTCAGAGAAAAAAGAAAAAAAGAAAGGGGTGTGGCTGTGTAAGAAAGCTTTTTAAAAGAGCCTTAATTCAAATTTCAGTTCAAAGATTTGGATCACTGCTTATCACTCTCTCAACTGTTTTTTGGTTTAAAATCCTTAAATATTTTAAAATAAGTCCTCTTAGCCACTTATCTGGACTGAAAAGATGTAACTTGTTCCGCAGTTCATGAAAGAGACTGTGCTGTAAGCAAAGTGCTGCACATCCTGCTATTTATCTCAAGGTTATGCTGAGCGTCATCATCAAACAAGTTATTTGGCCCACGTTGAGTTGAATATTGTTTCCCAGTGTGGTACTGAGAGTTTACTAACAGCATTAGAGAAGCAGAGCAAAGAAGCCTTAACAGAAGCACTGTATAGTCCCAGTCCCCCAGCTGATGAAATCTAAACTTTCCCCTAAAATAACAATTAATGACACTGCATTTTCAATAGAATTGACAAAGCACCTCCACTTCCTAGAGGACCAGATCCAGCATCATTTCTGGGTTTTGTTTGCCTCTTCCCACCCGTGCCTTTATTCCTGCATTTGAATGGGAGAGTAGATGGGAATGGTGAAGAAAACTATTAATAACTTGCCACTTGGCTTCGTTTCTCACTTCAGCAATGAAAAAACACGAGCTTTCTGATGTTCATGTAAACATTAACATAGACCTGTAATGTGAATGAGACTTCAAGCAATGAAACACATGAAAAACGCAACTTCAGGGAAAGAAATTGAAAATTTGTGTCCAAAGCAAGTCCTGGGCCTGCTAAACCAAAAAGCAGCTGGTGGAGTGATTTATGGGTATATGCGAGTTGCAGCTTGGTAATGAGCTGTGCTGGAGGATGACTCAGCTGAGCAGTGAGTTATCTGAACTGGAAAAGAGAAAGCTGAACCATAGATAAAGTTCTTTATCAGAAAAGGCTGGCTGGTTGGCGTTTTTGTCCTTGATTGATTGTCCCTGGCAATCTGCTGATCATGACTTTTAAATTACTCTCAAGATAAAATACTTCAGCAAACAATAATAGAAAAAAAAGAACAAATCCAGAGACTTTACCAGGATCTAAGAAAGAAAGGTGAATTACAAAAAGAACACAAAGTCTTTAGGATGGTCATTAGAATTGTTCTTAATGCCTTTTATTTCCCATGGGTTTAAAGTGTGCTTTTGATACCAAATAGATATAATACATGGTGATACTAATAGAACTTTCTCCAGTTGGTATCAGACAGCACTAGGAATGCAACTTTACTGTTGGGTGATTTTGCTCTCCCCAACTATTCCCAGTGTGCCTGCTATTACGCTCAGTGGTGTAACTGAATGTGCACAGTCCCTCCTCCCTGGGCTCAGCTGGCAGCCCATCATCTTCTCAAACTACTTTCCCCACTGCCACTGTACCAACCAAATGATTCTGTGCACTTCCAGTGAGAAGCCAGAAAACTGACCTCTTCAGAATACCATCCCTTAAGCAGCAGAGTCAATGCATTGTTTCCTTACCTGCCTTGTCTAACTCAGAGCATGCAGGAGTAGTGGATGTGTACAGAAGTACAAGACAAAAGCCATGATACAGGCTTGAGTCCAACTGAAGCTGTTTATACAAGTGTACTCCAAGACTTCCCAGTCACTTGAAATAGATTATCTGTTAGTAAATCTACTGACATCCAGGACCAGTCAAGTTTTCAGGTGTGAATTTCAGGTAAGTGATAATTAAGCAGTGTCCTGATGAAGTATCTCAGCTATTCAACAAGCATGCTGGGCACATGGCTATCATATGAAGTTTAGTCTAGTAGTCTCATAGGCTAATTTTAAGGAAGTTCAGATCAGAAAATAGGTGAGGTCCACAGGCTTGCTTCATGACTCAGATTGCAACCACAGAAAGAAACCAAGAGGCAAGTCATAAACAGCAGACTGACCTTAGCCCTGAGAAAGCTCAAGAGTGCTGGGGATACTGAAGTAGAGAATTGCATGAGAATTCTCCTATCTATCATAGTTTCTTGTAATAACTGCAGACAAAAGACTTCATAAATGTCTCAGGCTCCATGCTATGTGTCCCCTGAGGCCTGCAGGGTAAAGCACAACTTCTGAGAGGTGAAGGGCACAAGTGGGCAAGAACCTGGGGGGAAGGTGTTCAGCAGTCATGAAACATGCAGCCAGACCATGAAGATCCATCCCTTTAAGCAGTGAGGAAAAACACAGGATTCAAAAAGCCCTTTTGAAAGGTCACTCATCAAACACAGAAAAACAACCAAGAGCAGTCTTGGGAAGTCTAAGACTGTAAGACAGACCCAGCAATGCACTGGTCTGGCACACATCTCTCAAGAGGTGCTTAATGAGGACTGTGATCAAAAAAAAGCCTCTTAAATGTACAGGTTTTTATGCTAACCTTGTGATTTGAAACCCTGAGTCACTCACTCCAAATGCCAGGAATTCAAAGTGTTTTATGCATAGGCAGCTAAAGGGACACACAAATCTTGCAGGACTACTATATTTTCCAGATATGAATGGTATTAACTTTTAAAATAATTACAAAGGACCTGAGCTACAGCCTAATTTTCACAAGCATGTAAAAAAAACCCCAACTAAATACAATTTTCTTAATGTTACTTAGCACCATATAATTTCATTTATGCAACACTGATTCATCACTGAGTTCTTAATTTTTTTATGAAGATCAAAGGAAAAAAAGAAACTGCAGTCTTATTACCAAAAGAACTATGCTTCTGCCTGAAAAGTTCTATCATTTAGCACCATCCTACAGAGTAACTGAGTTTTGTTTTTTGTTCTCATTGCTCCTTGCATGTAGGGTACAGAATTTACAAGATCATTCTTTGTTTGCAGTGAGCTAAAGCAGAACATATGACACATTTAAAAAATTGAAGCATGTCCTTTTTCTTTCCTTGGACATATATATACAAAACTCTGAACGGGAGAAACATCCACCCTATTGTTACCTGCAGTAAGAACTGTAAAAAATTATTAATTATTGACAAGGATAAAATTGCAAAGGCAACACCTGCTGAAAAGAGAGCATTCAGGAGATTTACTGCTTCAGAAATCTATGATGGGAGTAAGTTAAGATAGATAATGGCTAGTCATGGGATGTGTGAGAAAGTGACCGATTACACATCACTCCAAACCACTGGTTTTCATTACTGACATAAATCAAGGTTAGGCAGTAGCTTAGCAAGTCTTAAAAGACAATAAAAGGACCAGTAGAAAAACCTGGCAGTTAGATTTAGCAGAGAATGTTGTGTCCAAAAAGACCAGATGCCTTTATAAAAATAAAGTATGTTTTACTAAGCAATGTCTGAAAAGTTTTTGCAGCCAAATGGAGCTTGATCTTTAACAGCTGAGCAACAGAGGTCCTTATAATTTAATTAAACACTCATTTTAGCTGACATTTATTTAAAAACCTAAAATGAACTGATTTTGCAGCAAGGCAAGTAGAAGAAATGGAAAGTTTTTTTCATATAAGGATAGGAGTCATGAATGAAGCAATGATTTTAGCATAAAAAGAATCTGCTGCTAAACAAGAAGTTACTGTGAAACATTATACCCAGACTAGCTGATTCAACAAAATGGCCTTTTTATTTGAAAATCATTCCTGCACCACACTTATGGAAAGACACTTTGCTCTTGTTTCCATTTGTGGTCACTACTACTCACGTCTATGAGGATAGTGTCCCTCCATCAGGCATTAGTACATCTACCAATAATTCTCAGAAAATGGCTGAAAAAAAATCTGATTTGATTCGGCAGATAAGCCATGGGCTTTTCAATTACTCCTTTTATTTATATACTGTCCTGCTCTCTATTAAAAATACTGCAACTTTCCAAGAAGTCACGTGCTCTCCATACAAACACAGAAATCATTTTGCAGATAATGTGACTAAGTAGATGCCTTTGAAGCCAACCAGCCTATTTCCTCAAGCACAAACACCATTATTTTTAATGCCCAAGCAAAGCCTCAAACTAAGTGCCTCATTTTCCTGAAATTCCTCATGCTGCATCTGAAACCATTCTTTATCTCCCAGCACCAGCCCCATCTGGCTGGTGCATGAGGAAGAAACCAACCACAGTAAGCTTGTGGAGGGCAAGTGGGTGCCTGAAGTCTGCAAAGCACCACTGGACCCCTGACTGGAGAAAAGGTGTCCCTTGGTGAAAGACCATGTGCCTGCAAGGGCCATGCCAGGTACAGTGGCCACGTACAGCCGCTTCGGGGAGTGTTCCTCCAACTTCCCACCACAACAACAGGGAAGAGACACCCTCAGACATTTGCCAGGCAACAGAGTCCCCCCCATCCATCAGGTCTCCTCATCACCACTTTCCCACAGAGCCCCTGCTGCAGAGGGGAGACACACCAGTTTTTTGGGTGCTCCAGGGGGCAGCCGGGTCTGCACAACTGCAGACATGCAAAATTGGCACAATTTGATTTGGATCAAACCAAGGAGAAACTCTGTGGATCATCCAAAACAATACCAGATAGAGATTAGTATGCATTTTGGAGTCTCTAAAGAGCATAATTTCATTAAGCATGCAAGACCTAATAAGCACAAAAAGGAAATAAGCAGGCACTGTCATAACAGGAAACACACCAAAGTCCTGCCTAAATTGGAGCTGGCTAGGAAGTCAGCTATTGTCAGGAACCCATTTCAGACACGGATATTGCTGATTACCTTGAGCAAGCATGGCATAATGGCCAAAAAAACTCCAAACCAAGGAGACTGGTTTGTTTATTTTGTGGGAAGCAGATCAGAAACAACCTAAATGTTAAATATGCATATCCTGAAATGTGCCACTATTCCACTAAAGTGGACAGAAATAGTAATACTTCAAGTTAAAAGATGGTTAAAAAATAAGTATAAACATGCAAATGCACATCTCAGTGCACCTGACTGGGGATACACATACCTTGCTGAGAGCATTGTGGTGTAATTCACGCAGGGTACATGATTTTCACTTCTTTTATCAAAGAAGTTTTCTGTCAAACTACTACATTGCAAATTTACTACTAAATTTGCTTCGACATTTGTGGGATTTTTTTTCCCTTTTTTTAATGTCTGAAGGATGGAACAAGGGATCATTTTACTGCCAGTTGGTATACTCCTTGACAATTTATGAATGGTACTGGACTTGGGTTGGTCCTATCTAAAGGTTTGTTCTTCATAATTTTCCAAATGGGATTGGCATTATTCATCTGCACCAAACATGCTCTGCTCCAGAAAAGCACTTTCCAAATGGTTTCTAATCCTGCTAATGTAGTTTCAGTTCCCTGATCCCAGCTATCCTGGAAATTCGTGTGTATCACAGCACACAGCTCCATCCAGCTTTGAGATTAAATTGGGCTATCTGCCCACACCAATTTGGAACTGACTTATTTCCCTTCGATGGTGTGACACGGCTGAGAGGCTAAAAAAAACTCCTAACTGCAACAAATCTGAGGCTTCCCCTAAAGGAAAGGTAGTTAAAGGCACAGGTAGCACAGCACTAACTAGATACTTGCTAAACCTCCTCTCTCATTTACCTTATAATAGCCTGTCTCATGGCCCTTTTTTCATATTGTGACCATATATTTTCATGCTACAGAAATACATTCATATTCTGTCTACGGTCTAAGTTTAAAAATTAAGCACTGCAGCACAAATATATCTGAGCAAATAAAAGCATTAAACTACTGATATTTTCCAGTATGAGTCAGTGTGGATGTGGGAATTTCTAAGTAGAGATAAAGCAGCATAAACAAGAACATGCCACCAGAGAGCTGGTGTTGCTCCCTGGTAGTCAGCAGTAAGGACGTCTTTTACCATTTAGAAATCATGCTGATGCCATTATTTGGATCTGAAAACATACTGTGCAGACTACTGGGCATGCAGGGAAATCTAGGGGTAGATACTTATTTCTTTCATGTTCCCTGTGTGAAATAGCAAGGCTCAGTGTATCAAAGCTCCATACAGAAGGCTCATTATGTAAGTGACAACTATAATATTAAACTGAATAGAATGATAATATAATTCAAGAAATCTAATTGCTACTGTGCAGGAAATTCATTTTCTAACAATACAAAGCAAAAGCTGTCTCAATCACTAAAAAAAATACACCCCTTATAATTTTCTTTCATTTTCAATTTTATAAAAATGGCCTTAACTCCTCCTAGAGACATCAGCACTTAACTAGTCAATCAATCACCAGAATCAATCACCACACCTGCTGTCTCCATTGTTATTCCTTAAAGAAAAGCATAAGTAGAGGAAAACATGTACTGACTAGAATGCACCAGAGGCAAATTAAAAAAAAGAAAACAAAACCAGAAGAGTATTCTAATTACTAAAATGAAATACCTTTTGAAAACTGTACGTGAAAATTATTCCATCAGAAGAGAAAGAAAAGTTGCAAAATTTACAAATATAATGTATTAATTCGGTGACAAATAAAAATAATTTGAATGTAATAGTTATCTGAAAATAAAAACCCAACTCTCAATAATGTTCATTATTATCAAAATACCTTGCCAAGTAACCACTATCATTATTCTTACCTTACAGATGGCAAAGCTGCAAAGACCTCAGCAGTATCAGAAATCTGCAAATCAGTAGGAAAAGCTCGGAAAGTAAGTCATATCCCTCATCTCTAGTGCAGAGCTTTGATTTTAGACTTGACCACTGAAACAATAAAGAACAAAGACCAATTTCTAAATATTCCATAGTAACATCAAGCCTTGAACATAGATCTATATTCCCAAGTTTAATATTCTGCTATTCTCACCCCTTAACAGAGAAAAATCTAAGACAAGGAAGGGAAGTATAGGAATATTATGTCAATTTTCTACCAGTGTGCCCTTTCCAGATCCCAACCACAAATGAAAAGAATCACTGCAATCATTAATCAACTGTGCTCTTGTCTTCAGCTATAGGTTTAATACTTCTTTATAGATATGTCGCCATAGACCAGCTTCATCTGAGAAGTGTGGTGATTAACACACAATCCCTGACAACACATGGTGGGTTTCTATTTATTTATGGTAACAAGGAAAAAATTTTCTATGCACATGCACCAGTAATTCTCCCAGGAGCCAGGAGTCTGCATCCCATAGCAACATCTCCAAATGATTTAAACAGAACTTAGTCCAAGTGGAGATGGCTTTCTATACAGGTAGAATAAAAGCTAGCACAGAAAAGAAGGCAGCACCTCATCTTGGCTTTGCAGGATATGCTTGTCAGACAATACCCAAAACAATCCTTGTTTTAGAGCTCACTGCGTGACATAACTGCATAATTTGTGTTTCGATCTGCAATCTTTTACTAGGATCCATCCAGCTCTGTGAGACAGTCCACACAAGGGCCTGGGACTCAGTGTGCCAGCAGCAGCACCCAGGGAAAGAACGTCCCACTCTGCAGTGAGTTGAGCCTTGCAGGCTCCCCCAGGGGCAGATCTCCCCACAACCTCCCCAAGGGCAGGGATTGATGCAGCCGTTATCCCATATCATGTGAAACTGAGAGCAGCATTGGGCATTTCAACCTCAATGGGCTGCACAGCACCTCATCTTTATTTCATTATCACAGCAGAAGACTGCAAAGAAACAGCATGCACAGCACTTGTCAAGTCAATGGCACCTCAGTTTATGAGTCAACTCAGATATAAAAAAGACTCTTTAACAATCTCCTAAGCCTGCTTCTTCTTGAAGGAAATTGTATAATCACATACAAAATAACCTTTTTAAAGTGTACCATGGCTTTTTCCATATCCTCACAACAAAAACTACATTTTCCATTTAAAATCCTAAATTGCATGATACAGTATCATGCATGTTTTACTGCAAAGCACAGTCAACACAATGGTACAAGAAAGGAACAACTCTGTTGCATGAAAAAAGCAGTATCTAAATAACCCAGAAAACATTTCTTTCACCAGCATCAGTTTTCTAAGAGCAAGACACACTGCAGATTTTTTTCATTTCAGCATTTTAATACAGTGCAGTGTTTTGAGATAAATTTAACACTTCCGAATATCTAAATTTTCACTGCATTTACCTCTTTGGGATTTACAGTAGGACAAAAAAAAATACACTGGTGTGGTGACACGACATGTTATGTGGCAAATCTTTTTAAACCAGAGTTTTGGTGACTTTATTGAACTACTTTCTACTTTGCCACAAACATCACAGCAACAACGATGCAGGTGCTATCTGCACATGGGTAATCTGAAGGTGTTTAATGTGATTCTTTAGAAATAACAAATTAGGTAGGTAGATCCAACACCAGACTCCATTTCCCCATGACTCTTCCATCTCTAACTGGGAGTGCACATAGAATTGACTAAAAAGGAACAGGTTTTGGGAATGTGTCAGTTCCGCTGGAGGATGCACAAACTTAGTTGAATTTAGACAAGCTTTCTTTTCATGCCAGTGAAGCCTCTTTTTCAAAAAACAAAACTATGTCTCACTTCCTGATCCTGCTGCTGGGTAGGGCATCCTGCTACAGGGTGGAGCATTAAATTGTTCAAGAAAAAAGCTGGCTGGCAGCCAGCGGAAATTTCATGTGCTATGGATCACGCTTTTATTCTACTATGATTCATCAGCTTCAGCAGCCACTGGTGATGGGTAGATGTGGCATGTGCCACAGAATATATTTTCTACTACAGTAAATTTGCCTACAGAATATTTTGTTCTTTCTAATGTGTTTAGTCTAGGTTTATCTAGAGGCAATAGGAGGTTCTAGGAGCCTAACAGCTATTTCAAGGGCAGTATGGACTTAATCTCAACTTAGTAACAAATAGTGTAACTTGGGAAAACAAACTGCAACTGGAAATTGAGGCTTGGGAGATTCAGGCTGGATATTTGAGGGAAAATATCTCCAGCAAGTAGCCACCCTGGAGAACCTGGAATAGGTTTGATGAAATTGTCATCCTTTGAGGTTTTCAGAATACACTTGGACAAAACTACAGCAGGCCCAGTGATTATTCTGCTTTGAAAGAGATATTGGACTAAATGTTCATTCTAGCCAATACCCTATGACTCCACTATTTTATGTATCCATTATCAGCGTTTCTAATTAGTTGGAATCTCCAACCTGAATAAGAAAGTCATTTCTGTCTTGAACTGTGTCAAAAATCAAGACACGTTTAAACACGTGCAAGTGGCCAGAAGTCATTGCATTGTGCATCACAATGTAATATAAATATAAATTCAATAAATATATTTAAATATACTTACAAATATATTTTTATAAATATAAAAACAAATAAATATAAAATCAGAATCTCAGGTGGTAATTTGCAAGGTTTCCAAAACTTTTAACCAGATTAATCAAAATAAATGAGGTGGTGAAACAAAAATGACAGCAACGTTTCGTTCATCTGGCATAATGGAAAAAGACATGAGCTTCTACAAGCATCAGCCTGAATCTGTGGAATTAATTTCCCTTAACCAACCTTGGAGTCAACCTTGTCACCTTTTGCTTCAGATTACAAGCTGGATTCTTCTCAGCTTCCCTAACACGTTCATGTATTTAAAGAGGAAAAATCACCCTCAAACCAAAGGCTTCCCTTGCAAATTTTTCACACTGATGAGAAAGCACTAAAACAGAAAGAGCGTCACTAGTACACAGAAGAAGGTACTGTGATATTATAGTAATGAACATAATATTAACATAGACTCTGCACAGATATAACAGAGGGGTTTATTTTTCTTTTTTTATTCAAAATTTACATTATCTCCTCTGTTTTTATCCATTTGCTCACTCTCCAAGGCTAGGTGAGCAGATGGGGTAGGAAGCCCAACTACCGTACATCTTGGATTTATGTGCATATTCTTCCAAACCCAGTAATCTTATGTGGCATTGAATGTGCTTTCTATTGCTGAATGGACTTTCTTTAAATGCATGAAGACAGACGGGCACTCTGCTGCTCTGACTGAAGTCAACAGGAGTTACCAATGGATTTAATTTGAAGTCGGATTAGGACTTCTGTGAAAAGCTTACATATAGAGAACCATGTACTGTAAAAATGTAATCCTTTAGGGAAAAAAGTCATTTATAAAAGCTTTCCTGTGGAAAAAAAAAAGCACACTATAGACTTAGGTAATCATTTAACAAGCTCGACAGCTGAAAGTAAATAATTCTTGGACAAAGTTTCTAGGATGAAAGGTTTGACCTGCGTTTGAATCTAAAAGCAGCAAGCTGATTGACCTTATGATACTGTGGTTTTATTTCAGGAGCTGCCTCCCCCCGCACCATGCCCCCCCCCCCCAAGCTTTCTTCTGAATTGCATGAATATTTCATGACTAACTGTGCATACCATGGCAGACAAAGAGCTAATAGATTAGTAATTTGACCTGCTATTTATTTGAGGTGCCCCAAACATGCAAGAAGGGAGACTCTGATTTTTCTTTAGAACAATCATGAAACAATATGGTTGAGTCTAGAAACTTTACTTTAGCTGAGATAATTGGAGTGGGTGGAAGAGGCAAATGGTAAGAATTCACATCTGGGAATGAAAGGAAATCAGTGCACGATATAGTCAGGCATGATGGAACACACTATCTTAATCACTGCAGTAAAACACTGAACTTCACCGCATTACCCAGAAACCTTGTTTATACGGCTTCAGCTTAACTTTAGCAAAGGATTAAAAAGACCCAAACCAAACAAAAAACCCACATCATAAACACTGAAAGAATGAGTTATGTCACATTTATACTGTAGCTCTTCAATTGTCAATTTTTCTTTTTCAGATTATGAATATCAGTTAAGATTCATGGAGAAATTTCTTAAATGACATTCAAGAGTCACCTGTAAAGTAATTCTTGGATATTATGTCTAAAGATCAAATTATGATTGAGGAATCTTGCCAGTGAAAAGCATGAAGCTTTTAGACAAAGCAAAGCATTTTGGATAACTAGCTAAACATAAAATGGAGACCTCCTTATTCCCTTTTTCATCTGCCCTCTGAACAACAACCACTACAAGAGACAAGTAAAGTACTAGATTTACATGGAAGGTAAACATTTAACTATGAAGCCATTTTTATGCATTAAAAAGGTACACTAATTCACACAAGTAGAGTCTGAAGTAAAAGACAGCATTTAACTGAGCCAAAAATTATTTTTTAAAAAATCCAAACCCAAACTGTACCACTCCACTGTGTAGCCAACATCCAAATACAGAAATTCTTTCACAAGTTCAGATTATTAGAAATTGCCAAAAAAGTGGATAGAAGATGCTGCACCACAACATTTAGAGACAGACATGTGCATCAGCACAGATGCTAGGTTGATCAGGCAATTTCTAGCCTTAGGTGCCTATTTTCTGCTCAAAGTGACAGGCTCTGAGGTTATGATAGCTACACTTCAGCCTGTTAGTTTCTTGACTGCCGTATGCTCTGATTGTTAGTTGTAGCATTTCATTTGAGTTAGGGATGTCAGGCATTCACATTCAAAATATATGCAACTGTGGAACAAGTGCGCATAAAGACCAAAGTTCTGAATTTGGTGAATCTAATCCACTCCTACTTTCAGGGAATTTATACCGTTTATTTTCTAGACATTGTTGAGGAGGAAAAAAAAAATTAAAAAAATAATTAAAAAAAAAAAAAAAAATCTATTTGCCACCTTCAAGTAATCCTTCCACCAAAACATTGATCAATCCATGGTCTGGAAGCCATCTACAGATGGAAGACTCCTTTTCCCCTACCACTGCTGTCCATTTTGAGCTTCTTTTGCAAAGGGACATTTGCAGATTTGCTAAATACACTTCTGGTAACCCGTGCAACGAAAGCTTTTCATTATCATCCAGCGTAACAGAAGTAACCTCTGAAGTCTTTAATCTTAAACTGGAAGCGTGGGTTCACAGATACAGCTACTGAGGAGGTGAACAGGTTAAGAGCAGGAATGAAATCTACCCTGAAAAGGAAAGTGTGTTACTAGACTTTGCTCTCAAGCACCTCTATGAGCCTGTCAGAAAGCAGCTGAAGGTAGTCGGAAGTACTCATGGTAAATAATAATTCTGACACGGTTTGGCTGGTATTTAAATTGTAGCTAAATAAAGAAAAAAAGGCAGCTAAAGCTCAAAAGATCTAGGTATCTCAAACCACTCTAGTTACTACAGGAAAACACTGAGGTCAAGCAGTGCAGAAGGAAGCTCAAAGTCCTGAAACTTTGTTCAAATGTCTATGGGAAAGAAATAGAAAAAGTCTGAGAGAGGAGACGTCAGGGTGGGGATTGTGCTGACTGTATGTGGGAATTAACAAATTTGTTTTCTGTCTCTTGCTTTACTTATTTCCTGAAGATGGTCAAATCATTTCATCTCTTCTCCTTTTGTTCTGTAAAACTGGTATTATACCCTCTCTGGTGCATTTTAAAGGCACAGCAGAGTGAAAGCTGGAAGGAAGGAAGGCAGCCAAGGAAAGAAAGAAGTCAGACTGACCCACTCAGCAGATACGTAAGACAGGGGAAGGTAAAGCTATTTATTCCTGTGCAAGACTGGTGTGATCCTGTGGCTGGCTGGAGCACAAGCAGGCAGCTCACAGGCACTAACATGCTGGATGCCTCACCAAACCCATCTGAAATTACCATGCTGCTATGATTCATTAACATCTCCAAACAACATACAAAATAGCTAGGTAATTATGAAAACCAACATTAAAAAAAAAAAATTCAAACTGTCACAAAACCAATCTACTGCATCTCAGATGAGAAGGGGGGTGATTTTTCTCTCTTGGCATTAGAGCCTTTATTCAAAAAAATCCTCAAGCAAACTGTCTCCCTGGACAGAGCAAAATGACAGTATTGTGGGTCATCTTCTAAAAAAACTAATGTCTGGATCAAAAACAGACTAGCCAGCCTTTTCCAAGGGTTATGCCAGAAGCATGATACTTCAGCAGCCCTTGGTGCTCAGTGTGCTCTGGGTGGCTACCATAAATCAAGCAGCAGTTCACCCTTCCCCAGTGTCATTTCACCTTTGGCCAGCAATCCTTTCCTTCTTGCAAAAACTACTGGCTTCCACAGTTTCTGTAAGGAAATGTCTGAGTAAACAACAAGTTCCTTCTTAGCCCCAAGGTTTGTCTTGAGCCTCTCTTCTGACTTGTAATACTTGGCACTTCATCCCTCAAGTGATTTACCAATGTCTCCCATACCTGCTGAATGGTCTATGGTCTTGACTATAGGTATATATCATTAAGTAGACTCATTTTAGCTGTTAAAAAAATATCAAAACCTGTGTACAGCCAAGCTTTCAGAGCCTCTCAAAAAAAAAAAAAAAACCCAAACAGATCAGCTATTCGAGTTTAAAGTGCATCACTTCACTAAGCAATTCTCACTAAAATCTAGGACAGCAATGGGTTTGTGCTACAGCAAGTCACAAGAAAGTTTCTACATTGTCTCAACGGATTTAAGCTGCAACTCAAATCTCCACTGACAAGAGAATTATTTCATTATATAAATGAATCCACATCAGATTATAGCAGTGGTAGCCACAATAGTAACACCATGATAAATAGTAATTAATCCAAATATTTCCACAGTCCCCTTCAGATGTCAGCCTTCAAGCATTCTATAGACGAAGGTAATAACCCCATCTTTGGCAGGGAAGAAAACTGAGATTCTGCAGTGTAACAGCATTTGTTCAAGAAGGAGCAGTTGTAGATCTCAGACATTTCCCTGTTACTCCCTAACTTTCTTATTTTCTCTAATGGGTCATTATACATGCCCTACAATTTGGAAGTTTGATGGTGCTTTTGGCTTCAGTAGCTTCAAAGGCTTCAAAAGATCTGTCATGTACCAAAGAGGCATTTAATATCTCAGACCTCAGGACTAGCTGAAGTCTAACTCCTGCTGATGAGAGGACTTAATAGAGGTGTGTGGTAAGTCAGCCACATATTAAAGTACAAGGTCTGCTCTTTGGTTCTTAGCTGTTGAGTAGTAAATAAAAATCAATGTGCAATGGCACAATACCTTCCTTGGGCATGCTTCCAATTCCCGCTCCAAAGGGCCTGGAAAACTGCTAAGAGCAGCTCAAGTGAAGAGAGTGAGAGAAGTACTCCAGCAGAGTGACCCAGCCATGTTCTTGCCTTTGATCACTTCCACTTCTATTGTCCTGAAAATATGATTGCATCAACGTGCCTTTTATCTTCTTCTATTTAATCTGCACTAATGTGTCTGCAACATAACAGAAGCAAAATCATAGTCTACCTATGGATTCTAGATCACCTTGAAATACCACACTAGCACTGATTTCCAAAAGCAGATCTTGATAATAAAGACAGGCAGCAACAAACAGACACAGGAGACATTTTCCAAGCAACTAACAAATTCTGTAACTCAGTTTCAGTGCAGAGATTTACCAGAAGGCTGAAGGCCCTCCAGTCCACATCCCTTATCTCCTACTTGTTCAACATCCAAGCAGTAGTATTACTCATGTTATTAACACTGGATTTAATTTACTGTCTGATAAGAGAAAACAATCTATGGCAGCACAACAGAGGAACTTGAGGAAGGAACAGCGCTGGAGCTAAAAAGAAACATTTAACATGGTTGTAACACAATACCCACAACTCTTCTTTCAGAGCACCTGTACTTCAGGCAGCGCCCTTTATTTCCACCATGTGACTCCCACAGGGAAAGGAAGAGGTGATGAGGACGTACAGCAGTGCAAATAAAGAATTCCATGTCATCTGTACCAATCTGGAGGCAACGCTGCAGTTTGACTCAGATATGCAAAGAAAGTTTTACATTGTTGAGATTTTTCTTGCGGTTGTGAAGCATTGTCAAAAATAACCTACCCAGCCTTGCTCCAGAGCTCAAGAACTCTGCAGACAGTTTTTGTATATGGCAAGGGCCAAACTATCCAATAGGCTGAGCTGCACAGGAAGATAAAGTTAGGATAGATAAACCCCCCACTGTTTCTTAATTCTTGACCTCTCAGTGTGCATAACAACACATGCAAGCTTGTATCTACATACAGTTACAAAGAAATCTCAGATAAAATATTTCACTGCATATACTTCTCTCCCTGCAAGAAGAGCCTGTGGCAGACATGAACAGGACCACTTAATTAACTACTGCAGGATGATCAGACACAGCAATGATGAACACACAGTAAGAGTCTAAACAACAGAAGAGAAAACTTCAGCAAGCTGATATATTTTATAGTACTCAGAACAGCATTCCTTTACATAAATAGCGATGTTCAAGGTTTTAAACAGCTGATGTCCACTTTACTAGTATTCGAACCCTACTTCTCCCTCCTCTTCTTATTCCATTCTACACCCAGTCTGTGTTTGTGCTTGGGATTGCTCTGACTCAGGTGCAAGACTTCACACTTGGCTTTGTTGAATTTCATGAGGTTCACACAGTCCCACCTCTCAAGCCTGTCAAAGTCTCTCTGAATGGCATCCCTTCTCTTCAGTCTGTCAACTGCACCACACAGCTTGGTGTCATCAGCAGACCTGCTGAGGGTGCACTCAAATCCACTGTCCATGTCATCAATGGAGATGTTAAATCACAATACCAACCCCTAAGGAACACCAGTCAGTGACTCCATTTGGACACCAAGCCATTGACCACAATTCATTGAGTGCAATCATCCAGCCAATTTCTTACCCACAGAGTGATTGATGCCTCTGCAGTGTAGAGACAAGGATGTCTTGCAGGACAGTGTCAAATATTTTGCACAAGTTCAGATTAATGACATCAGTCTCATCTCTCTTATCCAATGATGCTGTTACCCCACTGTAGAAGGCCACCAAATTTAGCAGGCATGACTTGCCCTTACTGAAACCATGTCACACCTGTCACCAATCACCCCCTCATTTTCCATGTGTCTTAGTGCAGTTTTCATGAGAATCTGCTCCATGATCTTACTGGGCAAGGTAAGGACAGGAAAGGCTGTCTATCCTGTAGTCCCCATGATCTTCCTTTTTTTCCCCATTTTAAAAATGAAGGTTATGTATCCCTATTTCTATTACATTTTTATATATATATATATAGCAAAAGCAGAAAAGGACAAGACTGAAATTTTATTTCCTGCACATTTACCATATTGTAACATTCATGATGTAGAAATGCAGCCTTAGCATTCAGGAGAGGTACTTCATGTCAAGGAAAGGATTATAAAGACACGTCTGAGCACGTGTCATACCCTTGTTCCTTCTAACAAGTCACAGCATCTTTATGACCCCCTTTCAGAAGGGCACCCTCAATCTCCCTTGGTAATTCCCTACCCTACATTCAAAACATCCATTTCCCCTGAGGACAGCCTGATGCTCAGTTTGGAGAACATAATGAAATCATTATGGTCAGTGTAGTACCTACACTTGCATCAGAAATTCACTTCCTTTCAAATGCGTGCAGTGTCAGTTAAAACACCTGTACCTGAAAGGTGTAGATGAAATATGTACTGATGGCCAAGAACAAAGCACCTCATTAGCTCTCTGAGCACAGTGCACTGCAGCTTGTCATTATCCAATGCATTCCTTGCAAGCCACTGGGTGGGGGATATGACAATCTCTGAGGCTGCATTGCAGAGAAATATTATTGACATTCAAGCAGTACCAGAAACAGAATGCCACCCAAAACTATTTGGCATCTCCTTTAGTACGAAAGATGGAGGGCAAATGGAACAAACAACAAAAACAACAGCAACAACACAAACAAACAAAAAACCCAACCCACTGGTAAAGCATAGGAATATTGCCTTCAAGTTAACTTAATTTATTCATAAAATCCATTTATGAGATACACCTCTGCCTCATCTAGGGCCACAATCCAATAGAGGATATATCCTAGGATAAGTCATGCATCAATATGTTGCAATGTAAATTCCTTGGAGTTAATAGGGAGTAAAAAAGAACATAAAGAGAAAAGGTAAGTTATTAATTCAGTTTCCAAAACATTTTAATATTCATTGTTTCAACGGTAACTGTTCCAAAAATGGTTACATTTTACCTGCTATATGAGAGGGATTTCTGAAACAAAACCCACAGACTTTTTGTATAAAGATGTAAAGTGATAATGATAACTACAGCACTGAACAGGACAATCCCTCGTGCTGCAGTGGTAACAAGAGTTCTTGAAGATGAGCTGAGAGTGGATTAGGAAAACAACATTCAGGGACTGAAGCTATTAACTTGACTCCAGAGAGTTCTACGGCTGTGTATTGCAGACTGATTCCTCCTCTAGACCTACCTGCTGCTATGAACTGGAACAGACACCCTCTGCAGGAGTCCTTCTAAATGTACCATTTCACCCTCCAAAAATCTGGAAACCTACAGAGCTATTTTGCTGTATATTAGTTGCCCCAGAGTTGGCAGTTAGAGGAATCCACCAGCACTGCAATAGAACATTAACTCCAGTGCTTTTGTCACAGGAACTGAATAGCTGGTCTTCCTGCAATAACCTTCCTTCCTAACCTTGAATAAACTACATTCTCCTGTCCCTCAGCAGTCATTCAGGATACTGCACTGTCCACTTGTAAGGTTGCTGAGAGGCACTAGTGCTCCCAATACAAGATACTGACAGCCTCACATGGCCAACCATAAATATCATGGGAGCACCACAGAAAAGCCTAGTCCTATGTGCATAACACAGTTCTTAAGCACTGTAGTAGGTTGTCCCCACCTGGATGCTAGGCATTCATCAATCTCCTTCTATCACTCCCCTCTGCAACTGGATAGGGGAGAGAAAATACAATGAAGGGTTCATGGGTTGACATGAGGTCCAGAGGGAGCTCACTCACCAAATGCCATCATGGAAAACAAAAGACTCAAATTGGGGAATTTATTACTAACAAAATCAGAGCAGGATAGTGAGTAGTAAAGTAAATCTTAAAATCACCACCCCTCATCCCTGCCTCCTTCCCAAGCTCTACCTCCTCCCTTCCAGCAGTGCAGGGAGACAGGGAATGTGTGTTATGGTCAGTTCATCACACATTGTTTCTGCCTGGGAGCATTGTTACTGCTCAGGGAGAGGAGTCCTTCCCGGGCTCCAGCATGGGGTCCTTTCCATGGGGGACAGTCCCTATGAACTCCTCTGATGTGTGTCCATCCCACAGGCAACAGTTCTTCAAAAACTGCTGCAACGTGGTTCCCTATTCCATGAGGTGCAGGTCTTCAAGAACAGTCTGCTCCAGCGCTGGTCCCCCACAAGGTCACAAATCCTACCAAGAAACCAGCTCCAGTGTGGGCTCCTCTCTCCATGGGTCTGCAGGTCCCTGTGAGGAGCCTGCTCCAGCATGGGTTTTCCCACAAGTTCACTGCCCTTTCTTGGGCATCCAGCTGCTCTAGCATGGGGCTCTTCCATGGGCTGCAGGTGGATCTCTGCATCTCTGTGGATCTCCATGAGCTGCAGGGGCAGAGCTGCTTCACCATAGTGTGCACCACCAGCTTCAGGGGAATCTCATCTTTGGTGCCTGGAGCACCTCCTGCCCCTCCTTCTCCACTGACCCTGGTGTCTCCTCCGTTCCTCTCACGTATTATCACTCTGCTCTTCTCTGGCCTCAAATATATCTGTGCAATAACTTTTTTCCTTCTTAAAAATGTTATCAGAGGTGTTACTATCATTCCTGACTGCTGTGGCCGTGGCTGGCCGCAGGTCCATCCCAGAGCCAGCTGGCATTGGCTCTGTCAGACACGGGGGGAAGCTTTTAGCAGCTTCTCACAGAAGCTGCCCCTGTATTCCTCAGCTATCGAAACCTGCCCACACAAACCAACTACAATTGTAAACTACCATTCTTTCAAATACTGCTGTTTATCAATCCAGTCTCATTCTTGTCTATTTATTCTGCCACTTTCTGCTGTGCTCCACAGGCTTCTGTATATAATCAAGCCACAAACATGTTTTACTTTGGTTTAAATTTTGTTTAATATCAATTTCCGGAGTAGCTTTAAACAAAAGTAATTACACACACAGAGACGTGTATACAAAAAAAAAAAACAAACTGCTAACTCTATTTTTTTTTTTTAAGGACTCTTCTGTTACAAAACGTAAGTAAAATTGCAAAAGAAACTCAAGCATGACAAGGTACAGAAATTGTGCCTCTCTGGCACAGAAAACACCCACCTTTGACATAAATCTTCCATCCACAGGAGTATTTTTCCCTCATGAAATGTATTTGTGAAATCCTCGGGCATCCTAAATTTCTGGAAGTTGAGGGAAAAGAACAAGCTAGAGTGAAAGAAGTGATGCACATATCCATAACATGTTACGTGGCAAGTCAACCAGACAACCAAAATAACAACCACGTCCTGCTCCATGAGAGCCTTGCCCACACATTGAGCCCCCCAGCTGGCAAGGAGGGCCTGCAGCCCAGCATGACAAGTACACACAGCTGAGGATGAGCTGCCCTAGGGCTGGATGTTACTGGCATTACAGACTGACAGGCAAGCTTGTCAGGAGGCGATTCATTCTCCTAAACCTTGAACCATTCCCAACACAAAAGAAAAAGGATGGTTACAGGACAATTTTTTCAAACAGCCATAGAAGTTCTTCCCTCTCTCTGTTTTTCTGGGCTAACAGTCTCTCTCCTGAGCATTGTAAATCACTTGCTCATTGCTGGTTGAACTTAATACATTTCCATAGTTATCTGTGACCTCAAGATTTCTCCCTTTGCTCTTTCATGACACTAGGGACACAGGAAGAGGATTTCGTAACATTGAGCCAGAAAAACAGAAACTGAAGCCAAACAGAAAATCAAACTGTGATCTCTCTTCCCCTGCCCATCTTTTGCCTTTTCATTCTTTAATTAGTAAGGACAGACAAAATAGACCTTTTCCTTGTTTTAGTTTGCTTATATGTTTCTGACAGAAGAAATTTGTCCTTCCTGCAGGAGAATCAACTCCACTCTTTCATAAATAAAATCCATTTGTGTAGATGGAGGTTCTTTTGAGCAGTTTCAGCACAATTAATTTTAAAAATGAAAGACTAGGAGAGCCAGAAGCAAAACTTGTTTTGGTCTCACAGAAGTATTGAGAAGCAAAGACATTTAGTTGGGTACATTTTCCAATAAACATTTAGGAAATTTGAAGCTACCTCTTATTTTACATGAGGTACATTCATTGACCAGCATAGGGTTAAACCTATCAGAAATCTAGCAAAGCAGAGTAAAGATAAATTTTCTGAAGTGCACAGTAAGACACTGTTAACCAAACATTGTTCTTTCTTAAATAAATGTTCACATACAAAAATGCATCACCTATTGTTGTGCTATGTAAGCAGGTTTCAACAGTGAACAACAGCCTTGTGATTTACAGATGCTTGGGTGAGAGAAGAGAAAGAGCCCAGACAGCTCTTGTCAGTTTGGCAGAAGACCTGAGAAGACAGAGAAGCTACTAAGGATGAATTGAACATACCAACAGCCCTTTCATACCATATCTGAATAGGATAACAATTGGATTTACCATTGTGGTTTACAAGCCCACACAAGTTCTTGAATTTCATAGGAATGTTTAGTATCTTACCATTTAAACTGTGTAGTCCTGATTTTAAAATTGGACTTAGCATTTCAGAGGGAAAGAAAGAGAATTATTAATTTCCAATAGCAACTGTACATACAAAAGTGTATATACATATGTCTGTCTCTTTCTGCTTGTATGAAGGACCTGACGTGTGGAATGCGACTACCCCACACTCTGCTAAAAAACAGCACAAACTAGACAATGGCAATCGTATGTTAAGGAAAGTGAAAAAAAAAAATCAGTGTCAGAAACACAAAATAGGTATTCACAGTAAAACAAGAAGAAAATGAATGTCCCTCAGTCTGTGGACTGATGATAGGTTTGCGATGATTGTTTTTTTTCCCCTGGGAGATTATGTCTCTCAGGAGGTAACATCCACTTAAGGGACAATGAACCACTATTTATATAAATGTCCATCATTGAAACTCTCTAAACAATTGCAAATATTGACCAGCATGCAGCAGATTAATTTGGCCTCACTATCACTGGCATATACTGTGGATAGCTATTGCAGAATAGCAGATCTCTTACATTCCTACTTGACACATCACTATTGAATGTGAAATTTCCATCAACAACAAAAGAAGCATTTAATAGTAACTTTGTTTCCCTAACAGAGACATACGCATTCCTAATAATATAAAGACAAAAGACAAGCGACGTGTTTTTCTAACAAAAACTAATATTTTTGTCATTATACTAGGCACTACCTATGTAAATAGTACAATCCCGTGGAAACAAAAGTTCCTCTCCACAAGGAATATCTCCAACAGATTCCAAAACACAAAGCTTTGTTCTACTACAACCATCTAAATGTGGCCTATAATGCACAGAAGCATTTTCCTCAGTAGCAAGAGCTACTTCAGCGTGAGGTTTGTTTTTATTGATACAAGTCCTTAAATTCCACTGCAAAGCAACTACAATAGTCTCAAATTTAACTTAAGAAGCTTTCTGATGTCAATTCTTGAAGCAGGGCAAGACAGCACTGACTTAGGAGCATCCTGCTGCTGCCTCCAAGGTAAAGAACACAAACTCTGCCATCTCCTCACCTTCACAGCTCTCCTTTTGAAACAGTAACTTTACTGCAAGACAGGCATTGTCATAAGACAAGCAGGACAGCAGTATGTGGAACAGAATGTAGCAGAATAACTAATAGCCAATTTTCAGAAACATCAAGTAGGTACTGTTTCATTTCCATACAGTTTTCAATGCTCCATACCTGAAAACCAGACCACAAGAGGAGCTCAGAAAACAAAAGCAGGCAATGACTCTCTTGCTCCCTCTTAGCCACACCTAGTAGTAGTAGGTCTAGTAGTTCTAGCATTATACTCTTAATTGACATCATATTGACATTCCCATCTGAGATCTAAAGAAAAAGAGAAAATGTGTGTCTGTGTATGTATGCACTAGTGTAAAACAGGAAGATGTAGCAGCAGGAAACTGATAATCAAAACTTTTCTCTTCCATAATGCATTTTAGTTTGTTATCAAGACCTTCTTTTGAACACATTTCATAGATGGAAATCCCTGCTTTATTCTGCTTTGCTGCACCCTTTTAAGTGCTCCAGCAGGGGAAAAGGAAAGTTGTTGTGAAGCAGAATAATTAGGGACTTACACTATAATTGTTAAGAGCACTGAGCACAAAGGCAATACTAAGACAAGCTGCCTGAAGCTGTCTTGGCTGCAGGAAGTGGCGTTACCAAGGTAATCACTCTCAAACTGTCCAGCAGGACTGCTGAGGAACTTTGTACTGAGAGGGATGTGTTGGCCAAAGCGTACTTCCTGTAAAAGAGAACACAGGCATTCACTGATAATCTGTAGGACTTCCATGCTTTGTCTTACATATGTGTTTCTAGCTTGCTGAAAGTTGAAGAGCTGAGCTCATTGTGAACATTTAAGATCTTCCCTATCACATCCTGAATCATGCAGCTGATTTGAAAATCAGATGGGGGTAAAGGAAAGCAATTTGACAATCACTGAGATGCTAATCAAATTAGATACAAAAAGATTGGGTATGGCTTATATATACATTTTCAGATATTAAAGTGCAAGGATCCACACTTCTCCCACATTGCAGATAAATATATTTGCAGTACTTGTACTTTCCTTCACAGGCCCCTTGTAGCACCTCCTTTGGTGCCAGCACTGTTGTGTTTGCTGCAGGAATGCAGCCCTTCACTCAGCTGTGATGTGACATGAATTTGAGCCTGACAGCTACTGCACTTAACTTGAGATCTGCACAGAGGCTGTGCTTTTAATTCTGGAGATCCACAGTGAAGCATCTGCTCTTCACCAAGATAGCAGCTGTTACACAAATCTGAGGCCTCTGTGCTAATTGCTGTATGAACCACTAGAGCTAACTCCTGTCCCACACTATCTAGGTGTTAGATTATCCTGCTACAGAAAGTGGGTGAAACCACACACAGATGGAAGGAGGTGACATGAAAGGAAGGGTGACAGCAACAACAAAAGGGCAGATGTAGATTTCCAATCAGTGGCAAAAGCAAAGAGGCCCAGTGTTGCTGCAGTGGCCCTGTGCTTTTCACACGGTGGCATGGCACAATCCCTGTCTGCTGGAGGACAGGCATCTGAACACAGCAAGGGGGACACCAGAGCCTAGAACTTACTCAGCTGCTCCAGCATCCTGATAGTGCACCTTCCTTGGAAGGAGCAGGAAGGGTTTTCAGCATACCGTGTTAAAATGCCTCCTGTCTTTGCTGTGTTTTCCAGTTTTACATAACTATCACAGTCATCCCAAGGTATAAAAACAAATAAAAATCCAGACAGAAAAGATGCAGCCTCATTTTAGACAATATTTAGATTTGTTCATTTTATGTGAGTCAAGTCATGCCACAAAATTGTCTAGGAGCCACTTAAAAGTTTTTCAGTTCATTAACAAAAGTTTCAGAGATCCTATTTGCACCGGGCCTGTGGATACAGTTTTATATAAAGGTAGAACGACCTCCAACATTTCTCCTTCCTAATGCCCTGTATTCAAAGCTGGAAGTAACTCCCTTTGTACACAATTTTAACTGTATTTCTATGCTCAGGCTGCACAGAACACTGGTCAGAGTATGTATTTTCTCATGCTCATGTATCCTAGCCTCAAGTAATCAGTGAAGCATTTACCTCAGCACTAGAAAGTACCTAGTAAATAGCTCCTCAGAATTTTCTCATGGTAACAAAATGTGAACCCATCATGAAAGGAAGGAAGCATATTTTTTAGCAATAAAGCCTTTGTTAAAGACATAAAAGCTGCCACAACATCTCTCTTCACAAATTTACACAGCAGTGAATTTAGCATCTCCAATAATCTTAGCTGCCACTATATCAAGGGATACTATGGCACTTCCAGCATTTTTTCCTCATCAGTTCTTTAGAAGTTTACATTAAAAAAAATTTAAATCATTAAAATATGATCAAGCAGTAAAGACTTTTAAAAAGCACTTGAATGTCTTCACTTCCCACCTCCAAAATTTTTTGTGGTTGAGGGTGGTGAGCTTTTTGTAGGAACGAGTATTGAGTAGAGTTCTTTTTCATATTAAATGGTCTAACTCCTTCTTCAAGCACGGGAGAGACACGACAGCCTGTAAACTGTAAGGAGTCTTCATTCCTTATTGACATCTTTCTTGAAAAATGGTAACCTTTAACCTTGCAACATTATTTCTCAGGGACCTGATTAAATGAAAAGTCTGTTTTGGTCAATGGCAATTATAGCTGCAGACCTCATGGTAACCTTTAGTGTGTATATTCTGCCTTGCACACAATGCCAATTAAATGGTTGACTGTCGTTCCTTAGGTTCATCTAAAATTACGTTATCTTAAAAGATAAAATACTGTTGATGCAATTTATAATATGTGTCCTCAAACTGCAGTGCCAACAAAGATTTATTTCTTCTGGGTCATAATAGGTTAAAAGAAGCAAAACAATCTAAAACTTCATTTGTAAAATACCTTTAAAATAGAGAAAATGCATGTTTATGACATAGGGTGATCTAGGGTTTTATCCTTCCTTTCACAGAGGGATTGTTTGGATTGTATTGGGGGGTTTTCTGTTGTTGTGAGGGCTTGGTGGATTTAGTTTGGTTTTGGGTTTTTTTAGCTTCCTGCTATATGTATCGTCTTCTGTGTATTTCTTCTCCTGCTGCTCGTGTTAAGCAAAATCTCTCTGAGGTTCAGAAAATAATTGATCTTTCAAATACACAGGATAAACAGTGTATCAGGTCATTTAATGGCCCTCTAATTTGTCATTAGTGTTGTTAAATATAGTAACAACATTTTAGCAAAAACTTATTTGCATATTTGTGCCAGAGACAAATTGAAGAACTTGTTTATGCAAAGATGTTGCTAGAGAGTGACCCAAGGTATCACCTCAAAAGCCCCACTTTACTGACCTCTGCCTTGGCATGTAGGAAAGCCTAGAACGTTTGCATCTGCTTTGCTCTTCCCTATTAGCTTTACATCAGTGAAGTAGTGAAGGTTGATAACATATTTCTTCCAGCCATTTCTAATAGCATTTTCCCTGTGTTTCTAATAGGAAATCAAAGAAAAGACCACAGTTTTTTTAACAGCTTCACTTCACACTAATTTGAATACCAATTTCAAATTTCTCATTAAAAGTATTTGTTCTTTACTGTTTAATAACATCATTCTTTAAAGATAAAGCAGATTTTTAATAGTCTGTGGTTAATTTTGTTAGGCCCTGCTCAACTGTTAGAGAGACTTTAAAGCCATTACATTTCCACTCTATTCCCCACTATGCCCAAAGATATATAGTCTCTTACAAAAAGAAAAACTTGTAAATCAAAACAGGAGTCAGAGCAAAGTGAACAGCATTGCAGTACACAGCCCCTTTATCAGTATCTCATCACAAATATCAAACATATTTGCCAGTCTCATAGATTTTCTGTTGCTTTCAGTTCAACTTTTTTCTGCTGGCCTAATTTAAAAAAAAAAACCTTTCCACATGCTTGTCCAGTAATGCCCTTTGCTTAGCTGTTTTTCTGTTTTACTGTTTCAAATTAGGATAATTACACAGCATGACTTTTGTCAGCCTAGAGCAACTTCCATCCAGAATACCTTTATTCATATTTCTTTACCTCCACTCAATACTACAATTCTAGGATTTAAGAATTTTAAAGCCTATTAAGTAGCACAATATCACATAATTTAATTAAACTTATTATGACCATCAAAACCAGTGTGAAACATCAAAAGTATTTTAAAAGCAAACACAGACAATCTGGCCGAATCAGACTAACAGGTATTTGACCATACAATGCTGTCAGCCAAATGTGAATACGATTATGAGCATGAAGACATCTTTTCTGTTGTTGAAAAAAACACCTAATTGTTTTAGATCTGAGGTTTCTATAGTTTCTTCTTAACCCTCGTCCTCACCCAAAACCATCTTCAATGCTGCAGCACCTTTATTTATCATTAACACTGAACACAGTACTATCAAGTAAATCTCCAAAAACTTCCTAAAATGCAGAGATGACAACACACTATATATACCTCTTCTCTTTTGTTTATTTGTTTGAAGGAATGACCAGACACTGACTCATGGTGGATGAGCAGAGGAATTCATCACCAAGTAACACTTTAACCCTATTACAATCCATCAATTTCTATAGATTTCATCTCTTTGCTAGAAGATTTTACTAACAGATCCTTTTGCTTTGCTACATGCTGTTTCGACCAGGAAATTAATGGGCAAACAGGGGCAACTAGAGCACTTTTAAAGACAAGACTTCTGTTTTCCATCGTAGGGCAATTTCCAAACACTTGCCAAGCTTGACTGTGAAAGATATAGTACTTCTATAAATATGACTCTAAGTATCAAAGACACAGCCTTCCCACTGTAAAACCATTTGAGTAGCATCATTAACCACTATAATCTACTGGTGTCAATGTCCTGCAGAATTTGATGCTTTTAAATTTTACAATACTTCGTAGTTTGAAATACATCGCTGCATGGCACATTCATGACAACAAAGTGCTTCTCCTCCAGGTTATGTCAATCACCAGTATGTTCAGTCCTGATCACACATATATATTTGATTAATCATGCCTTTCAACTTCCAACATAAGACAAATTATCATTAAATTAACTGCATTTATATTTTACATACATTTCAGTAGAACTACCATGAATAAATATGCAAGCCAGAAGAATGTCTTGCTTATAACCACGCTAGTTTTAAAGGTATTTGAGGGAACAGTTTCCCATGCATTTACATAGATATTCCCAAGGTCTCAGTACTAATATCCTAACACTGCTGAGAAAACCTGACACCAATAACATAATTTCCCAGACAGCAACACCACTTGCATGACCACAGCAATAAGGATCACAGTAAGCCATGTTATCATTATGAAGTCCCAGTCAAGGGCAGACTAATAGGCACTGTCCCCAGAGCAGGGGCTGGGATAGGGGCAGGAGTCCCATAGTCACTGCAGTGACCACCACTTTCACTCCTCTTCAGCACAACTCTGACATGCACAGGACAGATTCCCTGATTCAAGCCACTCAACAGGAACTGCAACATGTACTGTGTTGACTCAGAAACTGGTACTTCAGCACAAATACATGAACATCACAGAGTGAAGATACATGTTGTGTTGGAGCAGCCAGTGAACCCCTGAACCACAGCTGGAACAACAGAGTAGCCATCACTTTGGAAGTCCTCACAGATTTTGGTTCCCTCCCAGTTCTTCAAAGTTTATACATTTGTTAGCAGGTTACCCTTCCATTCTCTTCCTTAAAATTATCTTACGATCACCAATATACTTTTCTACAAAATAGGTTTACTTGGTTAAAATGAATAAAGAATAACAAAGTGCTTTGGCGCCACAAAGAGCAGCTAAAAGGAGAAGTTACAGCAGCATAACTAAAATGGAAAGTACATTTCCTCAAAAATATGCTGGCCAAAATTTTTACTCCTTCATTCAAGTAAAAATATAGCATACATTAAGAAATAGGAAAATAGAAGAATCCACTAAAACCATTTGAAGAAAATACACTCTAAATCAAAAAGCAAAGCAAAACAAAACAAACAAGTGCTAATGGCAATATTTACTGCATCTTTTTTCTCCATCTTTCCTTTGGCAGTATCTCTATAAAGAGTTGGAGAAAATTTGGAAATATTTCAAATCACTTCGTGTCTATATAAATATTTTCTTTTATGAAAAGTGAAATGCACATGCATCAATTGGCTGAAATCACTGCAACTACAACAATGATTATTCCTCCTCATTAAAACCAGAGCAGGAGCCCCAGAGGTACTTTAGAGGTTCTCCCATCATGTGGGACCACCTGACCATAAGGTTCTCAAGCTGAAAAATCTGGAAGTTTTCTAAGTGCACATTAGTTGACAAGGGACAACACATCACATCTTGGTTACTACTAAAATAACAGGAGCTCCTGGCAGTGTGATGCCTGGTTTCCTATAAACTGCCCTAGATTTTTTAACACACTTATCCCCAAGCCCTCTGATCAGCCAGACAATTGACAAAGGGGTCCTGATGTTTCCACAGCTCCATGTGTGCCGGCTGTCCAGCCGGTGCAGGATGTGCACGCTCATTGACCAGCTGGCTGATGCCCAGCAGAGGCCACTGGGAGCCAGGATGTGGCTGCCTTTTCTCAGCAGGAAGCACTAATCAGGCTGTTCTCTTTTACCCAGCTACTGTTTTTTGTGAAATTTCTAGGAACCTAAATATATTTGAGACATCTCATTCCCTTGTTAAATTTTGCAGCCAACAGGTTCAAGAGTTATGGTGAACTAAAAGGAAGAAAGAGAAACACACAGTGCCTGACAGCCAATGCAGTGCAAACATACATGTTTCTTTGCCATTGCAAACCTGGCAGCAAACATACCATCAAGGTTCCTCACATACCTCTAGCTAATTTTAACTTCTTTTTCCCCTTGTATATGTTTTGCTTCCATTACTCTCCCACAAATGCTACCTCATCCTTACTCAATGTTGCACTGCTACTTTTCCCTGTCTTGAAATCCTTCTCCCCCTGCTTAGAAGTTATTTCTGTTTCCAGTTTGACCAGGCTTGACAAGTAAATAGCAACCAGAGAGTGGAAACACATTAAAAACATACAGTTAACAGAAGTATGGCAATATACTTCACATTTGAATGTTCTAAATAGAGGGATTTATACATACAAGATCTATATGTATTTCCAAACAATGTACAGAGAAATACCCATTACCCATGCCAATATTTAATGACAAATTTTGCACCTAGTTCTATGTTTGTTATCCTGCCACATCCTGAACCATTCATATAGCTACAAATCTCTAGCATTGCAGTATTGCTTGCACGGAACAGCACTAGCACAGGAACAACCTGGTGCCCAGTTACCACATGTTTTGGGGGAAAATTTGCCAAGATTTCAAGTTCAGTGTGACACAGGACAGCCTCAACACAGTCTGCCAGTACTGGAACCCTCTTTCTAGCCCTCATACATCAAGGTGCAGTTTATATATACTTTTAGAAGTAAGCACCCTAGAATTTAAAGCCATCAGATAAGCCTCTAAAAAACACAGTCTCAGATTCATGCCTACTACACAGCAGGTGTTTCCATAACATAAAATGTTTTTAATATTTCCAGCAAACGCAGCCAAGCATACATTTCCAGGATTGTACAAATAAGGGTTAGTCTCTAGAGCTAAGAATAAGAAGCAGAACAAGGACTAACATAGAAAAAAATATTTTCTTATTCAAATGTATAGTGTAACTGAATGCAACTGCTAGACTGTCTCTAACAACCTCAACAATAGCAATAAAACTAAAAGTGCAGATTTATTAAAAAAATCCATATATATGTGAGATGCAGCAATGGCAGATTTGCATGGTATTATCTATAGGAACACTATGACCAAGCCACTTTAAAAAGACTGCAGAATGCCTAGATGATTATTTTTTAATTACTAGGTCCAAACTGTCTTCAGAACAGATACTACTCCCATACCCCCACTGTATAAATGACCCAATTCTCTCACCTCAGAAGAGGAAGAGAGTATTCCTAGCCATTACTTCGGTAAAGCCTGGACTGGAGTTATGCCAGTTCCACGAAAACATCAGCTCAGTGCTTGGCTACCAGCAAAAACACACACAGTTATTACAAAGAGTGGACAAAAGAAAACAATATTATGCTGCTGAATAAAAACACGATTTTCCAGACCTTGAGTGCAGTCCAGATTAGTCCCATTATTTCATTAAGTGAAAGGTTCAGAGAAGACAACAAGGAAGAACAGAGATATAGGTCAGCTGGGCAGGTCATGATTCATCAGCCTGGGAAAGTGATGGCCTCAGGAGCAGGTGGCAAAAAATGGGAAAAGAGTACAGAGAGGATAGAAAATGCCCTTCATGGTCTCTTCTGATATTAGAGATGGGGTCCAGAAAATGAAGCCATCAGAAGCCAGCTCAGAACCACCAGGCACACAGCTGGTCAAACTGTGCCAATCTGGACAAGCCATGTCCTGGAGACATTTAAAAAGATTGAGGTGCTGTGGAAGAACAAACATATGCTTTCAGCTGTAGATTGTTTATTTGCTATTATAAAATTGAATGGAGCTTTCTTTTAGGCAAAATCATAAAGCCATACTCAGCTTGTCACTATCCTAAAGCCAGTGCCATAACCTGTATGTCATAACCCATTCTATATATATTTGATATACAATCCTCATTCTCATGAGGCAAAAATGTTACCAGACATAGCTGGAAGACCTGGAGAAAACATGCACCAAGAAACCTGTATCCTAAACTCATAAACTGTAATGACTTCAGCCTTGACAACCTATAGAGAACCTTTTGAGAAATGCAGAGCGTGGCAGGTGCAGTCAGCGCTTGTATGGGAGGAGTTCCAGTTTTCTGTGCCACCATCTGGGCAAGGCTGCACTTCTGCTACACCATACTCATTACTCACTGTGATGACTATCACAGCAGCTGTGATGGCTGCATAACATCCAGGCCAAAAAAAAAAGGCTATTATTTCAGCAAGTCATTAGGTTTTTATCAGCTTTAAGGGATGTATATGACTTTCAAAAATGTATCAGCTGTTAAACTCAGAACTCCTCTGGCAAGTTACAATGCCGGCTGTGCAACTGACATCTTTGAAACATAAAATGAAATTTCATCCTGGAGCATTTAATATTCAGTGGAAGCAGATTACTGCTGTGTCTTCCAATAAAAATTTTAGCTGATGCAACATGATAGTCTTCACAGGCAATAAGATCCTGGCTTTGAAATTAGAAGTCAGTTGTGAACATTGCCTTTTGAATGCAGAGGGTTATTTGACTCTTATCAAGACTGATAAGAAAACTGTTTGTCTATAGAGAAATATAATACAGTAGGACGTTGGATTTCAGACTCCACTGCAGATAAAGTGCAAGTTCACATTGGCTGAGAGAAAAAGAAAAGCTTTTTGTCTTAAAATTCTCCTAAAACCACAAAAAGCATTTCTACATCCTAAAGCAATTCTAACACCATCAGTACTACTCACTAGCTGTAAGAAAAGCACCTGCATTTCCCTTTGCCAATACCATATCACCTCCTAAGCACACATACAGGATGCTGTAGAACAACTTGTCCCTTTGGTCTTGCAATCATAGGAAGAAATGGTCCAGTTCAGAAAAATCCACTTCTGGCAAATAGGCTATGTGTTAGGGAAATCAATCCTACCCTCTCCAGTACTGGAACCAAATACTGGTGCTTTTTATTAAGTCATTATTTCTTTTCCTTGTTTCTCCTCAAGCAATTAAGGTTGACAAGCCTCAAATGCTAGTCTAAGGACACAGTTACAGCTTGTGTTCAGCACAGCTGGAAGAGGATAGAGAAACAGTGTGCTTGTGCTATCATGGTGCAAATGGACACTCAAGCAACATGTACTGTACAAAACTTCCAAGTAAGAAGAGACATTTTCATGAGGCTGTTTCAAGGGGTTCAACTCACATACACTAGCAATGGTCAGAAGAGGATTGATAACATCTCAGCAACGCTGTAGCAACCAACAGCCCATACTGTCACAGACCTGTAAGCCATCTGTCTAGATACAGGAGTGGCACAGATATCCTGGCTGCTTGCTAGTGCTGTGCTGTCTCCACCAGCTGTCAATATGGGAAGTGTCCCTGAACAAGCTGCAAGATTTGAAGAGAGAATTTCTTGCCCTGTGGATGGTATTAACAGTACATATACATCACTCCTACCCCTTCTGTTTCAAGTAGGGCAGTAAGTTCCTATAAGCAAGGCGAATCACTTCATGTGGATCTCCCTCCTGCATTTCATTGTATCAGGATTTACTGGAGGAAAACCATAGAAGTAATTTAAAATAATTATTCCAGACCACTCCAATATTCTCCTCAGTTACATTCTTACATGAATAGAAGTGACATACTACAGAGACATTTTAGCTATTGAAAAATGTGGATCTGACTTCTCAAACCACTCACAGAACACAAACTTGAAATCTTCATCCAACTCTGGGATCCCAGCAGCAAGGAGGATGTGGACCTTCTGTAATTCCGCTGGGGCAAGTCCAGACAAAGCCACAAAGATGATCAGATGGCTGCAGCACCCCTTCTGTGAAGGCAGACTGAGACAGTTGGGGTTGTTCAGCCTGGAGAAGAGAAGGCTCCGATGAGACATTCAAGCAACCCTCCAGTACCTACAACAAAGGTACAAAGAGACCTACAACAAAGCCAAAGAGGGACTTTGGACAAGGGCATTTAGTGACAGGGCAAAGGACAGTGGCTTTAAACTTGAAAGTAGGTATATATTAGACATTAGAAATAAATTCTTCACTGTAGTGAGGCACTGAAACAAGCTGCCCAGAGAAGTTGTGGCTGCCTCACCCTAGAAAGTGTTTAAGGCCATGTTGGGTGGTGCTTTCAGTAACCTGCTCTAGTGAAAGGTGTCCCTGCCCATGGCAAGGGAGGTTACAGTCTCAGGTGACTCTCTTTGTATACTTATTGGGCTATAAAGCTCTAATTACATTATTAGAGCACTTCTCCATAATACTCCTTATTTAGTATTGAGCATTCAGAATTTATTTTTATACTCTATACTAAGTGTACAGGTGATGCCCCAGTAACTCATCCCATGTAAACTACTGACTCAAAGTTTACACCTCTCAAGTTAATCATTCTTAATCCTCTGAACACACTGAGGTTAATAAAGTGTTACCTAAGATATTTTAAGAGTCAAGTCAGTTTAATCTTAAAGAAAGCTCCCAAAATACGGGTAGCTTTTCTAAGCTGAACTTTCCTGTTTCATTTCCACTTCATCCTACTATATTCAAGTTGAATGTGAAGCTTTAAAAATTCTTCTTGATATCACAACACTTCCCCACTTACAAATCTGTTCTTTGCAGAGTCATTGTGAAGTGAGGACAAAGCTACCACTGAGGCAGACAGAAGTTAACAGTCTCACAAGGGAAAGAAAAGAACACCCCAAAGCTCTGTAAAAGCAGCCCAAGAATTTCTATCCATACAAGGAGTCGAACCAATGGCAAAATACTGTTTTTCTGAAATGTTATTTTACATAAATAGTAATACAATTTGGATATAGGTCTACAGTCTGAGTAATTGATGGGATAAGCACATAAAGACAGACTGTGAATGTGTGATTACACAGAGTACCATGTCCAAAGAATATTTCTTTCCCAGAACAGCATCCACCATGCCTAGGAAGGTGATTCATCATGACATATGTCAGTCAGGCTCCCATCATAAAGACATCATGAATCACTTCTGGGCTCTAGGTCATACTCAAAATGCACACACAGCACAGGAAAAACATTTTTATGCCATGAGCAAAGGAAGTACTTTCAGTATGCAGTCACTATTGCATTTCTATTTTTTAAAAAAGCTAAAAATAAAAGAGAACCAAGAAAAAATTTCAAACAAGCTCAGCAATTCTGACTCCTGCATTTAAAAAAAATCACTAATAATGTAATATCTCTCACTAAAAAACAAAGAGTCCTCTCCAAACTGGGTAGTTAGCCAGTGAACCTACCTGTGGTAGCTCAGTGGTTCCAGCATTTACTCAAATGCGACTACAGTCTCAGCCAAGCAGTGCCATGGACACTTTTCATTAGCTTCCAAAAGCTGTACTGGAACGCTTTCTGTTTCTACTGGATTCATTTAAATATGACAGCACCACTTCCTGGCTACATAAAGGTAAAAGAAACAGGTATTAATAGGCTATCAATATACCAATACCCTTAAAGTGCAAAACTCAAAGCCATAAATCAAGTACAATCAAATTTTATAATGCTTATATCCATCAAAAGAACTCAACATTTTCATATGTTATATCCTATCTTAAGGTCCATACTGTCATTTGGTTGTCCCATTAAGATATTTTGGCTTTGCTAACCAGCAATAAAGCCCAATGTTCTCAAGGATATACTTCCAATTCTCCAAGATCAGAAGAAACAAATTGCAATACCACATTACCTTTAGTAAAAAACAAGCTCTCGTTTCATTTCAGGACACACTCCTGCTATCCTAACTTTTCACTGCATTCACCCAGTATAGCAGATTCTCATCTTGCACTGCTCTCCCAGCCTAAGAGCCTAACTATAGGATGAGATGAGTCCTGACACAGAGGCGAAAGTCAGAGTGCAGAGGCTGTGCTTGTAGACTTCTGAACATACTACAGGTAGAAACATAAGGAAAACCACAGCTCTTGCTCACAGTGTTGCAGAGCAGCAACCCACACCAGCAAATGACATTTTCATTCATCTAGACCATCTTCCCTTCTAAAACAAGGAAGTCATCTCAGTGCGGGGTATTCCAAACAGTCTCCTCAGCAAGTACCCCAAGGTGACCCAGGACTTGGAGGTGCTGCTACAGCAGGCAGGAATCGGCTCAGCTCTGTTTAGACAGGTGTGACAGCAGACTATTGCTTCCCAGGCTGTAGATGCACCTAGACCCTCACTGCAGGGCAGCAGCACTACACAGTGTAGGGCAACAAGAGGTCATGTAGAAGAGGGGAACTGGCAGGTACAGTACTGGTACTGCTATTCCCAAACTGGGAAGAGTCTTATTTAAGAAGAGAAAGAAGAAGTATGACTCAGAAACTAAATAAAAACCATAGAGAAGTTTGACTGTGGCTGAAGTGTAAATCAGAAAAAAAAAATTAAAGAAATTATTTCTTAAACATATTTTGCAGCTGAAAAGCCAGGTTTGGCAGAAAAGCTGCAACTACTTTGTGATAGTATTGTTCTCCTCCTTGTAGAATTATTTTTAAAACTACATACTAATGCCAGATAATGCTACACCAAGAGCATTATGTTTCCTTACAGTGTGCCTGCTCCTCCTTCAAGACATTCTCACTGGGGCTTACCATGCCAGGAGACAGCAGCAGCTGTCTCCCCCCTCTGCAGAGCTGGCCAAAAGACTTTTCCCTTTCCAGAATGGGAAGGGGCAGCTAGCAGGTGCTAAGACCCCCACAAATAGATGGGCTTCCTTACCTAAATTGTTAAGGTGCAAGGTGCAGCTTGTAGTAAATCAAGGGTTCTGCATCCCAGGTTTCAGATAGTGGGAATTAGCCCCCAGGTGCCTCAGACAGATTAAAACAGTTAGAAAACACTGAAGCAGTTAGTAAGACTTTTCCTTATAAACTTCCCAATAATTGCTTACATTTCTTCAGAATATTGTCCTTCCCTTCTGAATCAAAACACAAGGGCAATGAGACAACCTGTGCTTTAAGATTTCCTCTAAGAATATGACCACCATTTTCTTCTTGGGACCACACAGTATGTACAAAAGCAAATTTTATTCAACCTCAAAAAAATTATTTTTAAGTCTCTTATTTAATAAGAACGTTCTACTGGAATTATTGTTAGGACTTTAGAGTATCAAAGCTAAGTCAAGCACTCCATTTTTTCAGGAATAAAAGCAAATGTCTCTGTATGCGGAACAAACAGTTTTGTAAACACAGACCAAAACATGTGCAAACATTCCAGTTCCCATAAGAGTATGGGCATACCTGAAGGAATACTCTGTTTCCATGAGCCTACTGATAAAGGGACTTTAATGGTTAGGATTGCAGGTCCTCTAGGGTACTTGTCCCTAATGGGTGAAATAATGTTATTGTCCCATCATTCTATCACTGTGAAAAAGAGATAGTAACAGCTGGCATTCTTATGCCTGAGCATCACCACTGCCTACAAACATCAGTCTGGCACTTCTCTCAATTCTGATCTTGCTGAATCATGAAAACTGTATTCAAAACAAAAAGTGAGGACAAAAGTTGAGCTTCTCAGCATAAGAGAATGTTTGATAGTTCCCCCAGGCTGGTCCCCAAAAGTCTCCTCCTGTCAGCACCCCTAATTCATCTTTTAGAATCAATCAGATTAAGCAGCTGCAAAAGTCAGCCTAGTAGGCTACTTCTGAATGACCATATGGGAATGGTTCTAGTTTCTCCACTAAGGTAAAAAATCTCAGTTGAACAGGGGAACATGGTGATAATCCAGCACATACCAGACTGGATGATCCTCAGTCTGAACTGACAAATGGTCAAGCATAAGATAAGGGCAGCATCCACCACATCTGGCTTTTGGAGATTTAAGCAAAGAAAAAAGAAGTGGGTTTTTTTCAGACCACACTAAATTCTTGGCTAACTCAGCTGCAAAATGGATAATCATGACCTTAGCCACAAAATCATACTTACATAATGAAGGTTTCTCCCAATATTCACTGTTGTTCAGTAGGATGAATCCTGTTCTATCATTACTAAATGTAGCTGTGTTAAATATCATTTACTTTTTAGTTGTAAAAAAAAAAAATTAAAAAAAAAATTAAAAAAATGCAAAGAGGTGCTTTACATTATCATAAATCAAAGGTCTTTCAGTTATGATTCATAGACTGGGTACTGGGAAATGCAAATAATATTAACATTGAAGGTCAGAACAATGTTCTTGTGCCATAAACATTTCCATTTTAAAGCAAATACAGGCAAACAAGGATTTCTAACATTATTTGTCATATATTATATGAATATGTAACATTAAATGTTAGATATCATAGTAAAGGAGTTGGACTGAGTTCACACCATGTAGAGAGTTAAGAAGTACTTCCCTTCCTCTTTTCAAACTTCTCTCTCCCTTTACTTCCAAGAGTAAACAGACATAAAAGCCAACTCTTAACCAGCTGGTGGTCTATTGCTATTATTTCTATATTAGTTTCCACCTTAGGTTGTGCAGCAGCTTCATTTCAGTCTCAAACTCTGCTTTGTTACTGGTCAGCAATACTGTTCTTTTAATGATTAACTGAATAAATTAGCACCAGAGTCACAGCTGAACATTGTAGAACAAGATCCTATCACAACGGCTATATTTTAAACTATGAGAGTAAACAGTTACTTGCAGCTGTGGTGAACAATGGTTAACAGATAAAAGTGCATGTAGTGCTTTTCTTTGAAATTAAAAAAGAACAAAATCCAAAATTTAAGAAGCTTTAAACAGCCTTGCTACTTAAAATTAGTCTTCCAGAGAAGAGGCAGCAAGAGATTAAAGCATACCTAAAAATCCACATAACAGCTCTAAGGATAATAATCTGCTAATATACACTTCAGTGTCTTAAGGGTACCTTGATACACACATTCATTGACATAACAGTCCAAATAAGACCACCCTGCACAAAAATAGAATTCACTAAGCAGCTTTTGCAAACAGAATAAAAATACCTGACTATCTAACATGAAACCTTTGATACACTATTAAAAAAAAAAAGGCAATGCAGTTTTGCAAAGCTGTTAAAGTAACTGTATTCATCAATAAGCTATTTACTGATGACCTACACTTCCTTGTGTCTGTCCTGTACAATGCAACCACAGTCCCTGATTCCTAGGTGTCAGGATAATGCAATTTTTAAAAAACTTAATTACTCAAAAGGAAGCAGACTTTTCTCGGACATCTTGTCTTTCCTTTAGTCACGGTGCAGAGCTGAAAGCTGAAGTTTCAACTAGAATTCTGTCACTCAGTTTAGCTCCATACACATCCCAGGTAGCTTTCCACAGATGAGCTGGGTGCTTAAACTATCCAGCAGAAGTTACCACTTGGCAGCCAGCTCCCACTTTCACAGTCTGCCACATGGTGGGGGCTTTCCAGCTCCTCCCCAGCCTCCCTGTGCTCCAAAACATGCTGCTGAGAGTACACTGCCTGGCAGTGATATTCAGCCTAAGTGAGACAGTTTGGCAGCTACAGACACTAAATGCTAATTCAATGCCTTTTTCTCTCCTCTTCATGAATAGCTCCAAGATGGTGCACCTTCTCTCCTTGCCAATTCCTTGTATCACTGGAGCAAAAAGGTGGCAGCCTCTCTCTGAACTGAGTATCATTGCTGCATACTCAGCTCTATCATTCGGTATGCTTCACACACTGTTCTGTGATCTGGCAACAGTCCTGAGTGCAAGCTAATTTACACCTTCAGTATAATGGCTTTTGTGTCTTCTGCAGTGCTGGACTACATTACATGCAGCTGAAACAGAAGTCCAGCAAGTCACTGTCTGCCATCACCTTGTAAAAAGAACAAAAAACAGCAAAGGGAAAAAGATCATTCACATTTTTACATAGCTGGTTTTGTTTCCAGTCCTTCCTGAGCCCATGACAGTCTCCTCTGCTGTTAACTACTTCTCTCCTGCATACCCCTGGAAACCACCCAGAAAAAGATACAAGTACCAAAGACACAACAGATGCAGCATTTCAGTTACAGAAAAATGTTTCTGAGCATTAAAATGTCTTCTCTGTCTAGAAAGGGTTTGCACTTGCCCTACTTAAAGAAAAATACATCTTAAATTCTGTCACTCCAGAGACACAAAGTACATAAGGAGTGGGATTTAAGAGCCTGGTGCTGAAATCTTCAAATCAACCCATACAGCTCAAACCCATGTTTCCAAGTCACAGGGACAGCAGTGGGGGGGGGGGGGGGGGGGGGGGGGGGAAGGCCAATTCTCCTTTTTCCTGTCCTTCAAAAATGTTGCAACACATTTCTCAAACCTAAGTCCTATGCCTCAAGGCACACAACTGTCTCACTCTGCTTCCTGAACACACCTTAAGGTTTACGTAACTCTGCGTGTGCCAACTGCACACAGAAATGCACGACTTAAGGGCACCAAGACTGTCATTTCACTATTAACCCACTCCGCTGCGTGCACAGTTTACTACAAGTACACTCACTCATGTCAGCACATGAAGGGGTCAGTACAGCAGAGGGAAGAGTGACCAGGACAGCAGGACCACCTCACTCAGACACAGTGCTAGCCTCTGCCAAGGCCAATGTGACCATGAATCTGAGGTGTTTGTGTGCAAGGATGAACTTCATCTCATATAATTTGACTTCCTGTAGGGATTTATTAAAAATTTCTCAATATGCCAACCATGGGTTCTGGGGAGAGTTTAGAGGCAAAAATGTAACTGCAGACAGCAAATGTGACTGCAGTCAACCTGTGAGAGACTCAGGTCAACCTGTGAGAGACTCAGGTATACAAAGCACATGACATGAAGCGGAAATGAGCTGTACAAGGCCAGAGAAGTAGATGGGCTATTTGAGGGTGAGCAGCAGTGTGAGAGTAAGCAGCAGTGATGCTGGGAAGGTTAGTGGTCACTAGAGACACTCCAAGCTGAGCTATGTCCTGGGCCCACTTGCCTTTTCCTGCCTCACCCCACCTTGCACAGGAATGCTCAGCACTAGTTCATTACTGATTCAAAGGATAGGGATGACTTTACAGTTGCTTGGGCAGATTGCAGCACAAACACAGCACTAAGACATCTGAGGGATCACAGCCAGCTTCAGGATACAGGGGAGTGCCTTTCCACCACTAAGCAGTGGAAAACTAAAAAGGAAGAGAAACACTATCTCTAGTGTCTCCATGACTCCAGCTCCCCACCCACACAGCAGACTAGCTGGGCTCAGTAACTCAAGTCCTGGGTTTTATGAGCAACAGGCATGCTTCTTCCTGCAAAGGGAACATCCTGCCTCCTTTTGGTTTCCAGGGTCCCACCTTGCTTTACTTGTTCTGAATGGCACAGGCAAGGCATGCTGACTGCAGTTTTTACATACTGACTTCTACTGAGGGCTGTCTATGCCACAACCAACTTTTAACAATGTGCACATATAAAATCAGTCCCAAAGAGTAAACAGATCAGTTCTTTACCACATTCAGCTCCATCTGCGTCCTCTGTTCCTGAAAAAAACTGGCAGTCCCTGCAACAGAGCAGCCAGTTTCCACAAGAAGTTTGACCCCACTGGGCCAGCTATTCATTTCTGCAAACTCCCACTGATCAAACCTAGTGTAGCCAAGGACAAGCACACATAGCTGCACAGCAACGCTGCAGAAAGAAAAGCCAAATTCACAGGGCTATGGATTCCTAACTTTGTTAAGAAACCTTAATTTTTTAATGCCATGTTGTCAGCCACTGATGTACTGCTTAAGTGATAGTGCTTAAATAACAACAACATGAAACAAACAGTTTTACTCTTCAGAATGAACACAGCAAGATACAGTATGTAAATTAAGTCCTCCAACTGACAGTAGTAAGTCACCAATCCAGCTCTTTGAACCCAAAAGGAGAGCTGCAGCTAATTAAAATGTATCTCCAATTACTGGATTCTATTAGAGGTCTATATTTATCAGGCATATCGGTGACAGCTGGCTCTGGACAGGTCATCTGTCATATTCCAGAAGATTTTCAGTCATTTCCTGATAAATACACTCTACCTATTGACTGTGTAGGGAGATATCACATTTTAACAGGAAGCCTCACTATGCTATCATGCTCCTTTTTTAATGCTGGAAAAGAATATAATTGCCAAATAGTAAAATATTTGGTAGTGAATGATCTCAGAGAAAACAAGCTTTTTCTATTTTTTTCTTTTAAACGGTAATATTTTTGATACCACCCCTCAATTACAATGTGACTCCCTAACTCTCCTATTGTTATTAATGCTTCCACTAGTCCTAAGATTTCTTCTAATTGGAGTTCATTACACGTTTTGTAAGTTTTGTTTGCTAAGTTGGTCTAGCTAAGACACTTAGCTAGACTAAGTGTCAGATAGTGGCCAAAAAAAATAATCTAATGATCTCTTTTGGGTTTTATGCTTAAAAAATGAAAATAAAAATATTAAAAGTCACTGGACTGAACTGGCTGAAATTTCACGATGGAACTCTTCCAGCCTACAAGACCTTCCAAAGATTTCAGTATCTGGCTCCACAGTGACATCTTTGTTTACAGCACAAACATCCTGGGATTCTCCTCTGTAACCCCATGTGAGTTCAGGCACTGGTATGTGGGACAAGATAGAGCCTGCCAGTGGTTAAGCCTGAAAGGCAAGATTGAGCTTGAATTGAGTCTGCCTTGGAGCCAGCCTCAACATGCTCCAAGACCCTGTGAGTGTGGCATACATAGCTCCTGTTTCCATGACTCCGTGCTTCACCCACTACTCCTGGATAGGCTCTCTGAGCAACACAAGGGCAGTAGGAGGGATGGATGGACAGCACATCCAAACTAGATACAGATGAGGAAGATGAAGAGGTGCTGCAACACCAAGATGTCTGTGCTTCAGTCAGAGCTGGCAAGTAGTTCAAAAGCTGTGCTCTGAGAATAACTTTCTTACTAGACCTATGGTTCAGATTGTCAGTGGTTGTGGAGTAGAATTAAAGCAAAGCTAGGAAAAAATCAGGCATTTCCACAGAAGTAGGAAAGGGCAACATGCTAGCAAATATGTAAAAGGGGTAACCTTGGGTAATCAGGCAATACAGGTATTTCCAAGTTCTTTTTTTTCACAGCCTCAGGAAAAGGGGATAGAGTTCCCACGTTGACCCCACTCCACAAATCAGAACAACCTAAAAGACACTGGGGAAGTCATGGTGTTTACAATGTCTTTATTGTACTCCCAAATCTGCAGTCATGCTCCTGAATGGTCAATGATACCCTGAAATGGCCAAGAATCTGGCCCATAAAAATCAACAGGGAAAGCTGTCATGCATGGCAATTTAAGAAACCACTAAAGACACTACCACATAACTTACCCAAATACCAAGGGAAAATGTTTCCTAAAAATTAAACAGGGGAACATTTCTTAAGAAATACATACATCCAGCGTTTCCTGCCCTGCTCCAAAGGACATACTTCTCCCTGAGTTATGTGTAATTTCAAGTTAGCCAAGTCTCTGATTAATCTGCTGTGCACAATTTATCAACTCCGATGTTTTTTGAGGTGTCACATTATTGGGAGTTAGCAGCAAGGTTTCATTGCACTTCATACTTCATAACATACTTCAGTATTGCTGGCCCCAAGTTTGTGTAGTCTCGTGTTGCTGCTTCTCACTGTCTTCCAAGAGCTTTGCTCTCCAACAGTCCTGGCTTGACAAACAGCCCCTTCCTGTCCACCTAACGGGTCACAGTGGAGCTTCGATTATCAATCCTTTATCTTGTTCTGAGATGCAACTTCCCTCTTGAAAAAAAAATGCTTCGCTTGAACATAAACAATCACACCTTACTCACATAATAAAGGCTGTTTGAGATTCATATACATTTTACAATGTAGATTGTTGCATTCTTGCAACATAAGCCACTTCTCAGAGTCTTCTGTGTTGCATCCGTATGTGGGACGTTCAGTACAACAGCCTCATTGTAATCACACAGCTTTGGCCTTGTGTTGGAAAAAAATGAAGAGAACTTCCAGAATTGCAGAAAGATCAAAGGTTGAAGCCAGGCATTAATGACCTAATAGGCAGAGGTCTAAAAGTCAGCAAACCCCCTAACCCCTGACCACAGCTCTTAGTTCACTTGCTGTTGTTTTCAAATTACTGCAGCTTCTTTGTTTCTTCTCAGTTCTCATTCCACATTTCTGTAGCAGATTACAGATTCCCTTATTTTCTTAAAGCGTAAAACTTAGGATCCTAGAATTTTATTTCTTCTTACTTGTTGCTCTTTGTAGTCATGCAGTGACTTCATCTGAGGCTTCCAAAATAAAATCTGGAACTAGTGTTACAGACAACAGCTGTGGTTGACAGACACTACTACCAGCACCTCAGTCAACCTTGAAAGCAAGCTTTTTTTATTGATTGCTGAGTACTGCTCATCAGTTTCAATAGTTACTGACTGACTGGTAGTAACAAAAACAAACAAACAACAAAAAAACCAAACCAACAAAGTCTTAGCATCTAAACAAAGAAACAAATGCCCTCAAAAGTCTCCTATGCAGTTAAGCTGAAGTGCTCATTGAACACTTAACTAAATATACATACTACCACTAAGTTGTACAGGAAATAGGAAGCTATTATTTTCTGCTGCACAGCTTTCTCTGTAATACTAATATGTTAGCATGCCTTGTCTAATATAAAAGGTGTTAATGCTCACTGATAATAAGAACTGTGGGGTTCTTACCTGAAAATAAAGCTGTCATGGTTCTCTAGTTGTTCTCAGGGTAGCACTTGAGTGTTTGAATGACCTGTAAGTTTCCTTAATGCTCCAGACTATTTTGTAAAACAGACTCCTGATTTTTCCAGACAGAAGAAAGTGATTTGCAGAAAATACTGCTTTAAGTTTTTATAGCTGAAGTCATTAATTATTTTTCTGCTGCCTTTAAGTCAAGACACTGTTTTGCCTATGCAGACACATATCTTAATCTCTTTGATTCCATTGCAATAACTAAGGTGTATTTGAAGTAAACCTATCATTGAAAGGCACAAGAAAAAGGGGGAAATTGTTATACATCTATATAACAGAGAAGAAGCTACTTAATTTTAAATAAGAGACTTCTTTTGAATTAAAATATTGGTTAAAACCGTCACCCTCCAATCTTGATCAAGTACATTTCAAAGATATAAATCCAGGTAATCTGGAAACTGCTTGAAAGAACCAAGTAAGAAGGATTAAATTACTTCATTAGCTCTCAGGTATCTAAGCAAAAACAAGTTTAGAAAATTTCTACTCATTGTGGCTGGTGCTCCGCCAAAACTGGCAGTAGCCAAATAGAGCAAGTATTGGAGAAAGTACTCAGGCTCAACAACTAAAACAGTGTTACACCAAGGAACACAAGGAAGAAGTTAAACACACAGTCATCCACTCACACACACCATCTCTTCCATGACTCTGCCAGTGCTTAGCACGTCATTTATGATAAGCAGCATATAATCTTGATGCACAATGGCGTAGCCTGTTATTTCCCTAAGTCTTGTCCTCTCACAAGTTTTACATGACCATGAAGCAGTGTTGTGGAGAGCATGCTGGCAGCAATACAAAGATCTCACTGATGTGAAAGGCAAAGCCTTTGTTATAAGCTGGGTGGTCAGACTGCCAAGTAATGCTGTTTGCTAATGCTATGCATTACTAAACACTGTTCCTCTGTGCGTGATCTTTAATGCTAATATGTTGTTTGATGGAGTAATATGTAATAATAATAGAGAATATTTTAATGAAGTAATCCATAAATTGATAGGTATGCTCCATCCTAAGAAAGATACATAATGTGTAATTTCTACTGAAATTTAATTCCCACTTTATGATATTCAATGCTAGAGATATGAAACAAGTTGAACTGCTGGAACACACTGGTAGACATCACACTAGAGATCTGTGACAGTGCATTGCTCTTGTTTAAATTTTACTGTACCTCAGAAGAGGTCACGGCATTATGAAGCTACTGGAGATCAGCCACGAATCATAGAAGGGTTGGGTTGGAAGGGATCTCAATGACCCTCTATCTCTAACCCCTCTGCCATAGGCAGGGGCATCTTCCACTGGACCAGTTTTCCTCACCTCCTTTCACCCACTCCTTATTGTCCCCACAGTGCACAAGTCCCACTGGCTTTGCCACACTTGTCCCCACAGTGCCCTGCCAGGATGGACAGAGGAGCAGTGGGCCCCACTGAGGAGCAGGGATCATAGTGCAGAGCTGTCCTCTGCAACTGTTTTGGCTGGATGGGAGTCTCCTCCCTGGCTCCTGCCCCCTCTGTGCATTCACCCAGGGCCAGAGGCAGCATGACAAGGAGATGAGCCCTAGTAGCATCGGATGCCAGCTACTGCAGCTGTACCCAGCTCACAAATTCCCTATCCTAACTCCAGAACTGGTTTAGCACAAAAAAAATGCTTTTTTTGCCCAAAACTATGCTGCAAATGACACAGAGACCAAACAAAATCTTCCCAAATTCTGTATTCAACATATTGTATAAAAGAAAAAGCTATAGATCTTTATGCTTTGTTGAGGAGGATTTTCTAAAGTCTTGTTCTCAGATGTGATACCAGAACTTTGGAAACACCCCAAGAAATTAAGTCTTTCAAGCTCAGGTGAAGTACTAATTCAGGAAACAAGCCACGAGAGGGAAGTATTTAAAGCAACATTTATAAATCTACAGTGCAGCCAACTGGGCACAATTAGAAAGCACTAATCTATTAACCATTTTGTTACAATAGTGATGTTTGTTCAAGAGATACTGCCATGCTCCAGTGAAACACACCAGACACATTCAGTAATGGCACTGTTTTGAAATTTCAACTTTGTGCAAAAGAAAGTTCAGGCATTGCTTTTCTCCTTCAGGCAAGAGTGGCAATTCTTGATGCAAGTAGGGAATTGCCTAGGGATACTTCTCTTCATGAACACAGTGTGTATATTAAGTCCAAACACAACCTTCAGAAAACCTCCTGAAGGAACTGCATTAAGTCTACAAGATGGTTGCTATTCCCTCTGCAGATTCTGTAGAAGATTGCCACAGATTTCCTGATATTATCCTTAAGTACAGTTTAAAGCTGCTTGAAAAAATGGTTAAAAGTATTTTTCACATTTTTCATGAAAACTTGTTGTGGTTTATACTGACTCCAAGTTCAATTATCCATTTTCAATAATGCATACTAGAAGGTAGTAAGGATGCAAGAGGATAACCATTGTTACTGCAAAAGAGATTTTTCTGCCAGCTTTCATAAGTATATAGGCATATTTTTCACCTTCACATACCATCACCAGGGAAAAAGACTAAGTAAAAATGGTATAAGAAAGAATGGGCACAGCAATGAGATTTTAAGATTAACTAAAATTCAAGAAATTATACATGACTGACTTCCTGGTTTAACAATAGGCATTAGACTTGTGTCCAAAACACCACATTGACTCCACCAGGTGAGCTGCTGTCAAAAAAAAAAAATTAAAAACCAAAAAAAAGCGCATGAGAAACAACAAGAAAACAGCTAGCTGTCAGACATATCACCTGTGAAAAGAAAGGGCCAATTTATTTACCTACCTACAATACACTTAAACAACTGCTGGGCAGCATATGAAGCAAGCAAGGCAAAAAGGGCAGAAGCTGGCACAGCAGTCATATTACCTTTGCTGTCAGTTCACTAAATCATCAGTGGTAATGTATTTGTATCAGCTTAATATTTCTTTGAAGAACTGCTAGTTACAACACAAAGTTATTATTAAATATCTGCAGAACTCTAAGAACCTTAACTAGCTAACTACATCATGTAAATCAGGGATCAACAAAAACACATTTTCTTTTGAAAGAGAGATATTCTCACAAACTTTTTACTTACCTCTATACAGTTTTCCCCAGAACAGTGAAGACACTTTTAGAATTCAAGAGTATTCAATGTCTTCTTCACACATAACAAAAAAGTTTAATAACTTTTAAAAGTATAGTAAGCTCTGGTTCAACTTAACAGCAACTCTCTGGACTTTAACACACACTGTTCCCCCACCTTGTTTAAGAGATGATAGTGCTCTCTCCCTCCCATTCCCCTCCAACACTCTCTTCTTCCCTCCCCAGCTTCCCAACCATTGATACAATAACAGAATTTAACATGTACAGTATGTTACCCAAGTACCAACTGGCAGCCACAACTAGTTAACAATTAGAGGAATGTGCTTCCTTTCTTACCTATTTTACCATTCCAGAGTTTGCCAGGAGAGGTCTCATTTCATCGATGCATGAATGAAAGGTGAAAGACAGTATTTTCTTCTCAGACCCCCTAGGGGGCTGGAGTCTGCCTGCCAACACAGCTGTGTTGTCACAAACCTAGTGGAAACGTGCCATCTCCTGGGAGAAAACTTTTTCTCCTGACAACGTGGCTATAAACACACTTTCCCATCTGTCTCTGCCCCTGAGTTTTTATCAAGACTGGACCAGCTAACCTGAAGGCAAATCACCTTTGGACACGCAGTGTTCTTCACTCAGTTTTTCTTTCCCAAGGAAAAGAAGAGTTTGCTCTTCAGTCTTTCCTGGAAGTCTGAATGGCCACATGCACATAAAAAATCCCATTGTGAACACATCTGTCTGTACCCAGAATACAAAGCCTCACTGCATGGATTTTCAGGCACAACAGGCTACCCAAAACGTCATTGTTTCTCATCTCAAATATCATCTGACTTCAAAACACACATTGTGATTTTCAGAGGTGCTGAAAACCTAAAAGAACTGGATATAGTTAACATAGCCATAAAGAATTCCGAAGGAAAGCATCGCTGCCGCAGCCTATGTGTAAAGCACGGTGTTGGTAAAATATGAAGTCCCAGCCCCAACACAGAGCTCCTCCTTATGCTTTATACTTTTTAAAGAATTATAGAATGCCTTGGGTTGGAAGGAGCCTTAAAGACGACCTAGTCCCAGCACCCCTGCTATGGACAGGGACGCTTTTCACCAGACCAGGCTGTGCTAAGTCCTGTCCAACCTGGCCTTGAACACTTACAGGAGTGGGGCACATATTCCTGTGCAGTATCAGCCACAGTCTGATCCATGACACACTGTACATTCAGAGTTTTGGGACACATAAACTATTCAGAAGCCAGGGTATAAGTTTTACTGCTGTAGCTGTTCTCTGCATCAGCTTCCCACTTGGATGCATTTATTGTGCAAAACACCTCACTTCTGCTTAAATTAAACCATATCTACAGTAAGCTACCCTAAGAGCACAAAAACTTTTATTTTCACCCCTTAATTTGATGCCATCAATGTTGTTCTGACAAGCCCTTAGATAAGTATGCCACTTCACTTTCTTGGTCAACACGCAAACCTCCTGTAGCATGTTTTTAAAAGTGGACAGAAAACTATCTTTCTGAATAAATTCTCATTCAATTTCAGCAAGCAACTAAATTGTACTCACATGGAATGAATAACTGTTACTTCAGAAAAATCAAGTCTTGTCCGTACCCAATCTTTGGAAGTTAAAAGAGAACTCAGACCTAAAGCAAGCAAACCAAGAAAAGTGATTCCTTTTTTCCCCTTCTCGCTCCATCAGACTAGATGTTAATTGGTTGCCCTGACAAATAAGCATTGGAGATATAAAAATAAATGCTAAAACCTGCAACAGATAAAATAGCATATTGAAGAAGTATATCAAGCTTTGTACAACAGAATAAATGCCCTATCAGGATGCGGCAGCACGGAACAGTGGGGACACCCTGTGGCTGCTGAGATTCTTTACACGTTAATGTTCACCTTAATCCATTCTTCAATGACTTCTGCAAATTACATGCGAAGTCACATAGGGACTGAGTCACGAGAGGACCTGAAGGCAATAGAATTTACTTAGTTAACTTCCCACCTACCACTTTATCTCTGCAGTTGCTCTGCTTTCTCAGTTTTCAAAATCTTTTTTTCTTAGATATTTTCTTAGCCTTCAAGTGAAAAGAAAAAAAAATAAGGAGTTTGATCTCCTTAGGTGACAACACTAACCCCTGACAGACATGCACACAGGTAACATACATACATTCTAATTTAATTTGTTTAGATTTACAGCAGTGTTCATAAAAAGCATGTACTTCTCAGATCTAGGCATCCTGCCAACAGGAAAAATACTATGAGATGAAATACATGTGCAAATCACCTACCAATACTGTAATCGAAGCAACCACAAGAAAACAAAAGGCCAGTAACTCTGGTGAACCTGAACACCGTTCTTTTCACACCTTTCCTTCCAAGGGAGGAGCAGTTTCAAGATAGATATGCATGCAGATTATGAGATTGAGCACTCCTCACAGACAATTCACTACCCAAAACTCCCTCTGTTTTCATACTTACACAACAGACTTCAGCAACACAGCCTGAAGAAAAGGTCCCCCAGCCAGTTCATGGGACAGCTGTGGCTTCACCAGTCAAGGTCATAGCAAGGTCATAGCAACACACTCACTTCTGATCACATTTACTTCACCACTTAAAAAAAAAAAAAAAGCGCAAATTAACTTCAAGGCAAATTAATTTTTAAGGTTTGTATGTGCATATTTTCTCACTACCGGAAAGAAGATTTTCTTTTAAACTTACAATTTTGAGCAATTAATCATCTCTACTTAAGATGCCTACCAAGGCTGGGAATAGCCAGTGCCACAGTATATGTCCAAGTATTCCCATGAAGAGTTTCTGCAGTTTGCATGGTCCAGAGTTGGAGTCAATTTAGAGCAGCATTCCAGATGGGGATGTAGCAATCTAGGACTTGCCTCACATACTTTGCAGCTGTACAATCCACTTACAAGATCTGTTCTTGTACATATCTTCTTTAAAGCAAAACACACATCTCATCCTTCCAAGCAAGACATTCATGCTTTCCATCAGGAACAGACTTTTTTATTAGCCAGTTGTAGGAGGTGTCAGCTCAAACAAGATCCTGCAGAAGAAAGCACATTCCTCATTTCAGGCCATTCACTGGCACTAGAAATCGAAATTCATCCAGTAAATTGAGGTGATGTAGCATCTCTGAGCTCCAAACACCGTTGTCCACTAAATTGGATCCTTAAAATGATCACATTTAAGCTAACACCAAAGCAGTCTAAATTATTCTCAGTGTTGATGTTTGCTTAAACTGTGTTTAGACTGCACAGGTAAAGGTTGTACGGACGTTACTGTCAAGGAAAAAAATTGTTCTCTACTACCTGTGCAAAACAAGAGCTCATGATGATACAAATGATCAACTCAGTTTAAATCTGCTCCCACAAAATACACCTCTCAGCTTCTCTCACACTTGTCATCTACAGCAATATTAGAAATTATCTAATGATTCATCTTGAAAGCATTTTTCATGCATGCTCTTACAAAAGATTTTTTTCATCTAAATATTCACACACAAAACACTTTTGACAAAGATTTAGCTATTGGCTGAACCTTAGTGTGCTCAAATCCACTACAAAGCAGGTTCACAAGCACTTGCCCCCGGGTAGACATGTACCTGCAGCTGTGATTGCCCAGTCTCTGGCCAGTTAAAATTCCCACAAAACACTACTAAAAAGATTACTTTCTAGCTATTCTACCAATCTCATTCTATTAAGGGAAAAAAAAAATATCAACAAAACCACCACGAAAAAGGACACAGTTTTTGCTTTTTGTCAGCAGTATTACTTACAATACATCTGGTAAAGAAAAAAATCCTGGAAGCCCCAGAGATGATCGGAACAAGTCTAAGGGCCCTACTGCAAAACAGGATAGAATCTCAGTCCTAAAGGAGGGAAGCATGACTGTTTGGGCATGCTCTGCTTTATTCCCAAAACTCACAACGACTGCTGCTCTACTGCCTTCACATTCTGCACACAGATCTTCCCTCCCACACCAAGCATCTGCAGCAATCATTAGACCCAAGAATGCGCTGATATTAGACATTCACCCTAATGCATCAGGCTGTGCACTTCCTCAACATTGCACAAGGAAACAACTGAGAAACACCTGTGCTAAATAACACTAGCCTAATCCACTATTAAAAGTCACAGTTTGTGCTCCAGTCTGCAAAGGTTTCTGCTGAAGAAAGGTGTTGAGCTGCCAGTGAATCATCACTGAGGAAGATAATCTGAGACCAAGACAGCTTAATAAACAACTCTGAAAGGATTTTACAGAACCCATGTCTCATGTCACGCTTGTATAAGCTGTTTACAGCAAAGGGCTAAGAAAGAAATCCTCAGGGAGCCACACAAGGGGGCATATTCTTCTCAGAAGAGTTCTGTGATTTTTGGAATGAAGTAATCCGATGTACAAATGAATGAGACAATAAACAGTTTTTAGAGAGGAAAACACTAACGCTGGATTCTGAAACTAAGCACAGCAGGTAGCAAGCTTATGGAAGGGTGTTGAAAAGATTTGTACAATTTCTCAAAAGCTGATACACTTAATCCCTCAGAAAAAGAAGACTGAACTGTTACCATCACTCTCGAGTGCAATACCAGATTTCATACGTACAATGCAAGCATAAACCCTCCTCATGGCTTCATCTGGCACATGATTTATATTACTTTTCAATTATTAAGGCAAATGCTCAGGACTATACCATGCATTATATCACTGTAAATCCACTGGAAAGCATTTCCCTTAGCCATGGAAAGAAATCCATATTTGTTAACATGCCACTGCAGTAGACACTACTGTCCAATTACTTTTGTGCAATACTGTCAGAAATTACAGGCCCATCTCTCAAGATTCACCACAATCTTGCTGAAGTAAGTGAAATGGTTCAGCCAAATGTGAATCGTAATGGGTAAAATAATATTTAAAAACACAGCAGATTAAAAATTAAGTAAATTCTTAATGTTAAGTGCAGTTCTCTTCAAGTGAAACTTGAGATAAAACGCTGTGTAACAACTTGTTTCATTGATCCCTAGGTTAAATCTATACCACGTATATAGAGTCAGGATACCAGCCCTTAAGTGCTTTCACATTTTTCTCAGATAAAGTCTATTTCAGGAAGAGAATCATAGGAATAATAGTTAATAAAAACATTAAACAAAATACACAGCCCAGAGTTACCATAGCCATTTCTATGAATCATACACAACTGCCTTTTTAAAAAAAAATAAAAAATTAATACTAGCTGATCAGTTGAAGATGATGGTTTTGAAGACTCTTAATGGTCCTCTCTTGTGTTTATGCACACTGTGTTTACCATATTTGATAAATGAAATATGTCCACAGTCAGCATGAGGATGCTTCTAAAACAAACAACAACAACTAAGCCAGCTCAATTGTTTTGTTGCCTCTGGCAATGAGTGCTGTATATTCAGATAAACATCATGAGCAAAACTTTTGACCACTGAACTGCTCTGCAGCAAGAAGACTACTAGCATCCTTCTCCCGTGTGCAAGTGAATGACCAATGTGCATAAGATGTATATTTTGTACCATACAAACATTCCTTCTCACAGGATACAAACAATAACACATGATCTATTACACCAAAACCAAGCAGGATTGGCGAGTATTAACAGCAGGTACACAAAACACTGCTACTCTCCTCCGATTTTTCCCTCACTCCCAAGTCTCTTTGAATCTTTTCTAAATACCCAGCCATGTAACAGTCACAACTCCCAAAGCGGGGACAAAAAAAGCAGAATTAAAATTATTAGCTCAACATGAGAACCTGAAAACACATAAACGCTGGGCAAGCCTAATGCCATTATTTTTTTAAACTCCTAATAATACTATGACTGATTCAGAGAAGTGTGTTGTAAAACGTTCATGGTAGTCAAGTTGTCTCTCACCTAAAACAAGCTTTTCTCTTTCCTTCCTGCTGCCTGATGTCATCTCTCCCTTAATCATGCCTTTCTTTATACAAGTTGGTGTTCAAAACAGCTACCTCACAGGAAAAGTTCAAGTAAATTAGAAATAACAAAATCAGATCTACAAGTTCAGCCACGTGAATAAGTGCAAAAGTAACTCCTCAGTGGTCATTCCAGCAAGTCTGTGCTTCCACATAGGCAAAACAAACTGAAGAAACAAACTGCAGAAACAGAGACGCTGGAGCAGCTATCATTTGACAATTCATTTAAATTTGTGAGCCCTCCATCAACTTATGAGGAACAACTTGCACGAAAAAGACTATTCATATAAGCTGAGGCAAACAAAATCATGCCCTATACTTTTTGTACAGATCACCGTGTACATGCTATACAGCACTATTTAATTTCATTTTAAACAAAAATTGTCACATAGCAAGACAAATTCCCAAAGTCCTTTGCTTTATTAAATCCTCAACATGAGATGAAACGTCCTTTCGCCTTTGTATTTTTTTAAACTATCTCACACGCTTCAAAACGTGACTAATGAAGGGTAGCTGGTTGTCCCGCTGTTTGCTGAGAGCCACCAAACGCTGTCTGCGCCTCTCTCGTGCCAGCCAGAGGCTGTTTCAGACTGCCGGCCCTCATCAGCGAGGACAGACACAGTCCTACAAAGATGTCACTTGGGACAGCAGTACGTTCACACTGCAGGTTGCGGAAACCGGTTTTCTTTTGCAGTAAGCAGCAGCTATATTCGGGAGAGTCAGCAGCACGAGAGCCACTGCTGCGGGCACGGAGCTCTCCCTGTGACCGCCGCTGCTCCGGCCCCTCCGGACCCCGCTAGCCAGCCGGGCCGGGCTCCAGGTTCCGCCATCACCACCCCGGGTTTTGGGCACGTCGGTTCCCGCCGAGGCCGCGCCCGGGACTCACCACCATCTCAGCCGACCGCCCCATCTCCCGCAGCCCCACTCCCGGGCCCACCTGCCCGGCAGATAAAAGGGGCCAGCCCCGCTCACCT
>JANPWX010000192.1:5267-22431 GCA_024734555.1 Trochalopteron elliotii
TCGAAACTCTGTTTGTCGGCGGCGCGGGCGCTATGGCAACCGGCGTCACGGGGCGGGCCCTGCGGGTCGGGAGCCGCCCCCACGGCATTCCCAGGAATCGCGGGGCTGCGGGGCGCGGCCGGCGAGTGCGCCTGGCGCAGGGGCTAGGGGCACGGGCTTGGCAGCAGCCCGTAACATCCTCGGCCGCCTGACTCGCGGGACCTGCACAACAACGAAAAGAGAAGAAATTATTACCTTCAGTGATTGTTAGTCAGCAGTGCTGAGGGAAGCGGAGCACGGGAACAGGCTGTTCAGCCAGGCTTCCCTGTGCTTGAGAACAGCCGGGGTGGATATGGGGAACACTGCCCTGAGAAGCCGCCTTGCACTGGCCCTGTACCCTCCGGAGATCCCCAGTTGTTCTAACACCTCTCTCACTTGCACTTTCACAGTACAGTCCAGGTTGGGTTTATATATTTAAATTTTATAAAAAATTATCCCAGATGATGGAAAATCCCTGTTATCCCCTATTTTATCATGTGCAGAGTGCAGTGACATTGTGGAGCAAACAATAATGTGTTCCTTGTTAGTTGTTGAAGCTGGTGCTTTAATTCTAATGTTAATACCTCATCAGGCCCTCATAGGAACACGGATAATTTGTAACTTAGTAACACTGCAAAGACCCTACAGTGCTAGAATTAGGAAATAATTTACAAGGCAATGAGTAAAAAGGTTCACATTAACCCTTAATCGTTTGGGTAGTTCTTAGGGCTGATGGTTGTGGCATATTCCTTTTCTCCACTAAAATTAAGGTAATTTCTCTCACTGTCCTCATCTCTTACACTGCTGACAAACTGAAAAGTTTTTCCCAATGTTTAAATTTATGTTCTTCCTAATACTGGATGATTGCTTGCCTTACTGGTGCATGTCAGTGGTAAGTAAAAACAAACAAACAAACAAACAAAAAAAAAAAAAAAAGAAAAAGAAAAGAACCTCTTACCCTTTCTGAAAGATTTCAATGACCACAAACAGTGGCAGTTCCAGTTCATTACATCAGATAAGGGCTTGGTCTTGCTCAAGAAGTCTTGTAGCCATTAATGAGATTTTACCTGCAAAGTTTCAGTGCTAGGGGAAGGCTAATTTATTTTCTCACTATTTTTTTCTCAAAGCTAACAATTCATTGCTCTCAGAACTGCAGAGAAGTTCCTGATCATCATTTAAATAAGTATCTGCACTGGAAAAACTTCAAATTTTCCTTTTGCAGGCCACTTTTTTTCACCATCAGCACTTCCATTTCTACAGCCAGTTTTGTGGTCTGAGAGGATCAGTAGTATGACAGGATATTCACTTCCTATTTGTTGCATAAAAAGTTAAAGCATTTCATCACAGTTACAAGAAAAATTGCTGCAGTAATGAGTATGAGGAAATCCATTTTTTCGCCTCCCAGGAAACTGCCTGATGTGATCATGTTCTGTCCATAGATGTCAGGGGAAACGTGGGAGTTGGTGGTACAGTTGTTAACAGTACAAAAGATGGAGCAGGAAATGCTCCCTTGTCTGAGTCACGAAAAGCATTTATTTTGATTTTCTGTCTTCTCTGAGCAAGTTGCTACTTCAGACATTTTGACATATGTGTGTGTGTGTGTATATATATATATATATGTATACTCACACACCGAGAGGGAAATTTTGTCAAGCCTTTCCAGTCTCTGTGTTCCACTGAATTCTTTATGTCAGTACCCAACTCTCTTCACATCCAGTGGGTTCCACTCACATGCACAATAATAAAGAAGTTTGAAATTCCAGAATCTTGAGCATATCTGACTTTTTTTTGCTGAATGCCGTTTTTGATCTGTTGCTGAATTAGTAAATTTCTTTATCTATTTATAAATGAGGAGGCAAGAAGTGAGGCAGATGAGCTTCTTAGCTATTGGCAGAGGTGGTTTTTACATCACTTCTAATTTCTTCAATGTGGATAATTTTGTAGCTTTTGAGCAATTTAAAGGATACTGACAAAAGTGCAATTATCAGATTAACAGTTAAACAGTATTATTTTTAATCACTCTTTTGTTTAGGCTTTAATTCTCCCATCTGCCTAGTTTGTAATAATCTTACTACTGTAACAGCTATAAATATTTCTTACCTTAGTAAACTTAATGCAACTTTTCCAGTTTGTTTTTTATAAATTTTAGTTTGGGAGGGATTTTTTTTATAAATCTGTCCTCAAAGAGACCACTGAGCTCAAGCTTCTGAAAACTTGTGGTCCAAAGGCCTTTTCTTTCAGTCCAGTAGACATAATTGAATCTGACTTCTGTGTAAAAGGTAGAAAATTAAAATACGAATCAATTTGGGTTTATTGGCAACAATTTATTTTGGAGATTTTCTGGTTAAGTATGTTCTACTTCAGGGAATTCACTGTACTCTAGTCAAAGCTAAACTAGGAGAGAAATTGGTTCTGAGCAATGCAGGCACATTGAAGAAGTGCTTAAAGTCAAGTAAGGAATTGTGAGTTATCTTCATTTTCCTCCCCTTTGGGATATTGAGCTCCTGCAGGAACTTCTAAAGATCTTCCTATTTAAGTAGTTTTCTTTCATTTTATAAAGCTGTTCTTTACTCTTGTGACTTGAAGGTTTTATACAAATGTAAGGCTGTTTCCCAGAATCCATTCTGCCTTGAGAGGCCATTCCTAATATAATTATCTAATAATAAGCATATGCCACTGCTTTTCCTGTAATAATGCTTCTTAGCTAAATTATCTAATCTTAAAAGCATCTCAAGTGTCCTACATCTAATGCTTTCTCTTTACAGCTTGTGAAAATAAGAGATACTAGAAGTAAAAGAATATTATTTTTCTTTTTTATACTTGCCACAAACCATGCACATTTTTCCTACACCTTTATCTGAAAGTCCATCCATAAGTCTGATTTCATATATTTTCCTGAAGCAAATTTTGTTCTTTATTTAGCAACAATAGGATTTATTCCCATATTATTTCATAGGGATTTTCTCCACACACATTAACCCGGTGTTTTAGTAATTGCTACAATGCTTTTACCATTGTTTTTACTGTGGTGTCTGCACCTCTTGAATTCTAAAAAGCCTGGTAATGATTTAGATTTTTCTGTTCAGTTTCAGCTGATTGTTATTGATGGAAGATGAACTACAGCAAGGTGAAGTCTGTGGGTGATCTGAAGCCTGTGAGCTTTGTTATTCTAATCTCTTCTGGCATGAAGTTCTGCAGCCATGAGCAGGTTAAAAAGAGAATAAGAAAAAGCCCTGTGACCTTTCTTTGGAAGTGAGTTTCACTGACCCAGGAAAGGCAGCATCTGTGGAGTATGAAATGGTATCAGTAAGGGTATGAGATGGTTAGAAATAGTAAAATAATAAATTGCCAGATGCATGGGCATTTTATTCATTGCAGAATAGGAGTGGGAGAAAGGGAACATGGTTGCCACAACTCCATGATAATAATAGTTAAAAAAGAAAAAGATACAACCTTCAGTTGTGTATGGATTTTGGGGAAAGATCTTTATTTCTGAGCTTAGAAGACTTTTTACACAAGTCCACCTTCTAACACCTTCAGCCAAGAGTCACTAAAGCTATGCAGAAAGACTTCTACATATAAATTTGTTTCACTTTCTCTTCAGTTTTTACCACTGTGAGAATTACACATTTTTAATTTCTTTGTAGAACTTCCCTTAAAAAGGAGTCCTCAATATTAGGATTACTGAAGTGTTACCTGGGGCTATGTGGGGAGTGGGACTAGAAGAGATCTGAAGGCTGCCCAGCCTTGGAGTTTCCTTGACTGCACAGTGCAAGAGAGAATTTATTTGAGACATGAGTTTGGTTTGAGTCATTTAGTGTTACCTCAGGGCTTGGCTTTCAAGAAGGCATTTACAGACAAAGTGCTGGTTCTGGGGGCTCTGGGGAAGAACTGGAGTTTGCATTTCTGAGTTTTATGACCCACATGTTTCAGTTGCCCCCAAGAACTTTGGCTAATTGCATTGTATTGTTGATTATAAAAGCCAAAAAATAACCCAAGGAAGACAATACACTGGAGTGCCTCACAGAAACTGCTTTCTACTGCTGAAACAGAAAAATCAATTGGATGTACAAGAAAGAAATACTCCCATAGAGATACAGATGGAATTGCTTTGTACAGAACCTCATCTGTCCTGTTTCATGGATTTCAGATGTATAGGACTTGTAGCAAGTCAGATATTGGAAGAATTACACAAATTAGGTTAGCAGAGTGCATCTGCTGGAGAGTAGCAGTTTATCCCATTTTCTGGGGTGTGTTATCTGGCTCCCAGGTGCAGAAGGGACTCCACACTCACAGCTCACGCTCTCGCTGTGCCAGCTCAGTGTTGTGGTGGAGCCCCGTGTTCAGGGTGACACAGGAGTGTCAGGGTGACTTGTTCTGAGATCTGAGCAGAGCCCAGGAAATCCAGACTCCTCACACCACCCCGTTAACTCTCCTCACTGCTGCAACTGGCCTTCCAGCAACTTGCAGGTTTGAGTGGCACTGCTCAATAAGGGGTTTCGCCACCATGGCCAGCACTGGGAAGAACAGAGCTGCGACTGTGGTGCTGCTGCTTCCCTCTTGCTGTGCTATTTTCTTTTTATTTTCTAAGGTGCCATCTACTCAGGCTCCTAGCAGAGGCTCTGTTTGGAACAGAGGAAGAACTGGGGTGTGTTGGACGTGGCCAGGAGCTGCTGAGCTGTATCTCCCTGAACATCTAGATACAGCTGACACACAGTAGGTGTGACCTCAGGAAGGCATAAAAACCAGAGCTGTGAGATGAAGAGTGAAGCTTTTCACAGCTTCGTGAACAGGTTAAATTATAGCAGCATAAGCAGGGCTGCTCCTGTTCTTACTTGGAGGACACACTGTAGCATTCCAGTGTGTGCATGGTTTTCATTAAGCTCTGTAACTTTTAATAGTTGATTTTTATGAAAGCACCATGAGTTATTTATTAAGTAGTTTGTATTTGTGGACTATGGGATTTTTACTTGTGCTTTAATGTTATGATTAAAAAAAACCCCAATTTGGCAACTGTGCCTTTATAGAATTTTAATTATCAAATGACACTGCGTGTAACTGTGAGTTATTTTGTGACTGAATCATGGATTACCTCTTAGTAGAGCTCAGAGCTGGGGGCTATGCTGCCTTTGCAGAGGACATATTTCACCTCCTGCCTGTCTTGCTCATGCTTTTTAACCTTGAAAAACTTGCCAAATATATCAAATGTATGAAACTTGTCGCTAGTCTTTACAAAGGTGTGAACAAGGAGGCTAGTTAGATTTTGTAGGAAACAATGACAGGGAATGAGGTGAAATGAGTAGTACAAAAAATTGTGATTTCAAATTAGTTTGACAATGGAAGGTGGACAGCGCGAAGTTACCACTGCACAAAGCTTTTTGCCCTGGCTTTTTCTGTCCAGTCCTAGTTCTACTTTCTGGAGAAGAGTGAAAGCCACCCGTGCTTTCAGCTGAAGGGGTAAGAAGTCAGCCATGAACTTTTTTTCAGTAGTCTGCAGGGAGAAAGGCTGACTTGACAGCCTTGGAGATAAACCACTGTCCCCAAAATGAAAGAGCTTTGGGGATCTTAGCAGACCAGGATTATCACTCCTTGTTTGTTGGTGGTTAGGGCTCTTGGGGTTTTATTGTCTTGAGGCTGGGGTTTTTGGGGGTGGGGTGGTGATTATGATGTTTTCTTAGCCAGTCCCTGGTACTGGTTCCTCAGAGCTCAGTGTCTGTTTAGAAGCGTTTGTCCTGATATTTATCTGCGAGGTTTTATGGAGTTCTGCTGGTTTACATATGCCCACGGTGGGCTGGCAAACAGGGCTCTGAGGCTCATGGGGTGAAGTTAATCCGTGCTTCTGCACTCTTGGCAGAAATTCTGGCAGAACTTTAGGCCATGAGGGGAGCTGGATGGAGGACAGGGTCGGAGGGAGGTTGGAAATTGCATTTAAGACTCTGTTGGGAGTCTTAACACTGGTAATGTGTTCACTGAGATAAAGTAGGAAAAGTGCTTGTTGGGAAAGCTGACAAGAGACCAGCCAGATCCATTTTGGACCTAGGGATCAGAAGGCTCCTTCCTGACACTTTGCTTGGCTGGACAGGCTTAGTTCACTATTTTAGAGCAAACAACAAAGCAGCTCTGCATTGTGGTGCCAGAGTAGTAATAGAGGACTTCCTGTACTTGAAATTCAATTTTACATTCCCTGCAGAAATACACATGATTTTCACTGAAATAAATAGGGTTTAGCATGTTTGGTATTAATACTACTGGCTCCTTGCTGTTTGTATGCATTTTTGTGCCAGAATACTTTTATATGAGAAAAATATGTCCTGAAAGCCTTTGTAGGGATGAAACACCGTACTTTTTACTCGTAAAATGCCTCCAGAAGGTCTCATGTGGTGTTGTGTATTAATCTGTAATAGGATGGAGTGATTCAAACTGACCTTCACAAAGTGTTTAGCTGAGTGAACACTTTCTGTGGTAGGGTTTTCATTTGTAAATCCAGGATGCCAGAGGGAATAATGGATGGGGAAAAGTAGTACCTAGCAGTACTACTAGGAAATAGTACTACTTCCAGAGTAGAAAACTCTGATGCTGAAGCATCATGAAGGAATGAGATAAGGGAGTTGTTGAGCAAAAGGTACAAGTGAATTATTGAGGTTTTCTGCCAGGCCTTCACTGTTCACCACAGAATACCTGAGTGAGGAGGTCTGACACTAAGTAGTCAGAACAGGGAGCTTGGAAATAGAAGGTGACAGTTTGTGACAGACTGAGTGGCTTTTGGTTTGGTTAGGAGCTGGTGACTGGAGATACATAGGGCAAGGGTTACTTTTTTCAGGTGCACATTGAGTGAAGTGGAAAGCCGATGGCATAAAGCCACAAGATGATCACCAACATCTCAGTTGCAGGTCTGCATCTTTGGGTGTGCACAGGAGTCAAGAGCTGGCAGATAAAAGGGCTGAGAGATTTATCACAGCCCACCTGAGCACTTGCTGCTCCTCAGGACTCAGCCAGTCCCTTGCGTAAGGCTCTTTGAGTCTAATGCCAGTCCTGTAAGAACAAAGGGCATTGGGCTCTAAGGGTGACAGCAGGTCCCAGAGCAAGGTGCCTTGGCTGCTGAGGAGGCAGACTGGTGGTAAAGCACCAGGAGGAGTGCAAACTAAAGTACAGCTCTGAGGCATCGATATCAAAGGCAGTACCAGCTCACTGCGCCTTCAAATCCCCACTTTGTACAGAAGCAGCTGTGGGATATCGTGCCAGTCACTGACTGCATCCTATGGATTCAGATTGTTTCAATCAGCAGTAACTGAGCTCAGTACAATTAATTTGTTCCATTCCCTTATGTGGGCACACACTGAAACAGAAGCAACTCTTTGATTTTCAAATCAGCAGTTCTCTTATGAGATTTTATGCACGACACTTTCAGAATTTCTCACATGCTGTTTTTCTTATACTTTTTCCATGTGAGGGAACTTTTGTTTAAACATACTTTCACTTTTTCTGCTCATAATGTGGTATATCATAATAAATCTTGTTTATTTCTGAAATTTTTCTTACCTGCCATTATTGTTCAGGGTTTTTTTCCCATTTTCATCTTTTGAAGCAGAGCATTTTAATGTTGGTCTTTACTGCAAACCAGCACTGTTATTTCTGTTAAGATTTGGTAGACTTTTTTATTGCTTTGTGGAGGTGGGCATTTCAATTACGTAGTCTTAGGATTAGCCAAAATTACAGAGAGATTTGGAAGCAACAAGGCCTGTTTGGATCCACATCAGCCTAATAAAAAATCTGTAGAAATACTGTGTCCAACTTTCTGGGCCTTATTTGTAGGAAAAAGTACTAAGTTTAATTTCCCTTGTAGCTGAACAGTCACCCTCACGCTGTCTACTCCTATGCATAGATATATAAAAAGTCCTCACGGGGGCACTCTTGGTTTAAGCACAATGTAGAGGAGGTGCAGTTTCATCTTCAATTTCCTTTGTAGTAGACTGACAAAAAAAGCTTAAGGAGCTCCTAGAATGACTTTCAAGTCACAGTTAAAAATAAGCTAAAATAAGTGTTACATAAGGCAAAGGAGCTGCAATTCTGTAATTCTGGTATAAAGCAAATCTAGTTATATAATCTCCACTGCCAGAATTTTGACTTTCATTTAAAATAGGGTCATAGTAGGAATGAAAGGTCATTATTTAGAAATTTGGGGTTTAGTTGACTTATCTGTCTCATTGTTTTTCTTATTTCTTTTGCAACCGTTACTTTTTTCGTGTGTAAGGGAGTGGAGAAATAAACTGTCACTGTATGTCATGTGGCTTTCCTGCTGTTACAGGTTATGATGTATAACCCACAGTGACAGGGAAATCCGAGGTACCTATGGGAAGAATTTATTTGGTAATTTAGAGGAAGTTTCCTGCTTGTGTCCATTTCCCAAGCCCATGATAATTGAACTGAAATTATTTCTAAATTTGTATACTGTTAAGGTTCTTGACCAGTTGGAGTTCTCTTTGTTATCATTATTAATAAGCACAATTATTAGTTGTTCAAAGAGCTGACATAGCAATTTATTATCTATCATAACACTGCTGTCACAAAACAGCCCAAGAAAAATTAGTGGAAAGGAAAGGAAAGAAAATTACATTAAACTTTTATTTTTGCTGGTTTTGTCTTGCTGCAAGAACATTTAGTAAGTAAAACTGAACTGTGTCATGGGCTCTTGAGTGAGGAATTCCTTGGAAGAAACAAGCCTTATATTCTTCACAAGAAGGATTAGCAGTTCCTGAATGCCTGACTAATTTCTTCAACACAGTCCATGTCGCTGGTACAAAGGGAACTGCAGAACTCCCAATACTTCACTGGTCTCTGCTTCCACTTAACTGCATCAGGACAGAAGCAGTAAAAGAAAGAACTAGACAGGGCAGAAGATCTGAGCTCAGAGCAGTTATGAAGTCAAGTCAATCTGAATCATTTGCAATGTGTATTTCCACTCAGTGTAGAAGGATCAACTCTGAAATGTTAAAAAAAAAGCCTCACAAGCTGGAAGCATGTCAGTCATCTTTTTAATGGAAGTGTGGATGAACTGGGGGAAGTCTCCAGGGAGCAGAGGGGGATGATTTGAGTCAGAGGTTACTCGTGGGCTGTTTCCACTATTAGTACACCAGCCCTGTGCAGCAGTCTCTGCTTTCCTGCCAGTGGCTCTGTGTTCTCTGTGCTCCACAGGCACCCAGGCTGGGAGCTGCAGCTCCAGAAGGGATCTCATCACAGGAGGAAACCTCTCCATGCTTTGGGATAATGATTATTATTACTGCCAACATCCCTTTTGGGTGACTGTCAGCCTCAACTATAGCACAAAATTGGCTGTCCTCGTTTGTTAATTAATTTTGTTTGTAAAATACTCCTCTGAGGGAGAGGGAATAAATGTTACCATTAAGGACTTAAATAGGCTTTCAGATGAAATGCCATAACCAGCTGCAGGTCAGCAACAAACCATTCTTTGTTAAGGTGTTTTCCTTTTGCAGAGATACAGCCTGAATTAGCTGAATAATCTCATGCTTTTAAGGCAGACTGTTAAGGTGGACTAATTCTATGATCAAAAATATCCTATAGATCATAATAGCAGGAAGAAATACATTTCAAACTATTCATTATTTTAGTAGAGCATTTTCTGTGTGAAAAGGGCTACAATCTTCCACTTTGTATATTAAATATATCATTATATTTTAATACTTTATATATTTTTGACCTGTTACTAATATTTAAAAATTATAATCTTAAGAAAAATTAAACCTTCTCTGGCCCCACAAGAATTATCAAGTGCTGAAATCTAGATTGATATACATAGAAATCAGAATTCTAATTTTACCCAGGATGTTACAAAAACCTTAAACAATTCACAGACTCCTTTAACTTGGAAAAGATCTTTGAGCCCAACCATTCCCCCAGCCCTGCCAAGGCCACCACTAAACCACATCCTCAAGGGCCACATCTGCATGGCTTAAATCCCTCCAGGGATGGGGACTCCCCCACTCCCCTGGGCACCCTGTTTCAATAGTAATTTCCAGTAATTACTTATTAATTTTAGCATTAAAAATCAAGAGTGTGTTAAATTGCTTCATAATAGATTTTTTAAAAACCCAGACAATTGACATCTCAGCGTAAGCCTGAAATTAGAAGGAAATTTAGTATTTTGCGGAACCATCCTTTGACCTTTCAGCCACTGCACACTGTACCCTTAATTCAAAAATTGTTTTACAGAATGGAATGTAAAAATAATAAAGAACTTCAATATTTTATGACCACTTTAGGGAAAAACAGCATTTTATAGGTACATAAACTGGCAAGAAGAATCCACCGAGGGAGATATTTAGGCCCTGGAAAAGGATAGGCAGGAAATAGCTGTTGATGACAGTGGTTTGGAAAAGCCTAAATAAAATGACTAAATGTATCACTATAGGTTTTAGCAGATGAAAAATTACCTGTTGTAGAAAAATACTTCAAAGAGAAATTTTAAAAGGTGGTAGATTTGGATTTTAAAAATGGCATATGAGATGAACATAGGTTCAATTCCAATTTTGTGTTTATCTCCAATTAAATTCACAATTCAACTGGTGTCATAGAGAACTGAACCCTCTGGACTTAATGTAAACAAGGGGTCATAGAGTTAACAGTGGTGTCTGAAAAAAGTGTGAGTGAGTAGGTTGTTCCCAGTTTTAGGTGACTCAGGAATCCACCCTCTTCCAAGAAGCTTCATCAGAAATACTATCTAATATGTAAAATTACCATTTTTCTAATCAAGCATTAATTACTTTTTCATGACCTATAGTTTTTTCTATTAATTAGTTCATATATTTTAATAGCAGTATTTTTAGTGCAATGCTGTAAATAACTTGTGTTTTCTTGTTCTATAGGCTTGTCAAATGATTTTCCCAAAGGCAAAATAGGGATATCTTAAAAGATTTTAATTGTTTCACCAGTATTTCAAGGAGAGAAAAGCTGTTTTCAGACGTAAGTAATTTGACAAATAACCAGGGGTAAAATCAGACATGAAAATGAATAGGATAATCCTGAGGGAGGGAGCTCAGAAGAGCAGAGGTTTGAACAGAAATTATTCTACTATAGCTGTATTCTTAGTGTTGTGTATTTTTTCATAACTAAGTCCACATACACAAATGGGAACCTCAAGGACAGAAATGTTCTCTACCCAATTCATTATTTCCTGACCTTGGGGAGATCCACCTCCAGCTGGTGAGGAATGAATGGCTCTCTAATGAGACATGCTAACATCAAAGGTGATGCAGGGCTCTGGAACTTAATGACCTCTCCTAAGCTCAGAAATCTGGGTCTCATGGCAGCACTGCCCAAGCTACTGGGGTCAAGTGACATCAAGACTGCAAAATGTGGGTGAAAGTAGGGAGGCACCAGCATGAGTCCATGGCAAAGGCCAGAGAGCCAATTACCAGGAACATGGTGTTGTGTGAAGGAAAGCAAACTTAATGTCATAATACAGCAAAACTGAGTCAAATGGAGTTTTAAGAGGTACAAAAGTCTTTCCCAGGGATACAAAACCTCTTCTGTTTTGTGAAGCTGAATGGGGAGAGTGCTCCATGCTGACAGAAAGCAGCAGAGAAAAAAAACAGCTCAACATTTAGGTACATCAGGGATCAGAGATGGCCCAGTGCTGTTGATGCAATTCCAGCGTTTTGCTTTCCTAAGCTACAGATCTGCAGATCCACAGGCAGCTGTGACTGCTAACAATGAGCAGCCTGGGCTGCACTTTGCTCCTCATCAGAGGAAATGCAGAGCGTGCTCTGTAATTCATCTTTCTGACCCAGTTCATAAGAAACACTGCTCGTACTGGCAGGATCTCATCTGACAGAAGGCATGTCAGCAAGAGCTTTTGCTCAGTCTCACTCCACTGGCCACAACAGAAGTGAATACCAAAGCTATTGTCCCGGTAAGTGCTGTTCTTGCTGTAATACTCAATGCTTGCTTTTAGGAAAATAACAATTTATTTCCTTTATATGCAGCAAATAACAAAGAGAAATTCACAAATAGTGTTATTAGACAGTCTTGAAGTTCACAGGTGACAGTCAGAAACAGATAAATGTTTTATTGGCTAAACAGGAAAAAGAGCTGAATTGTAATACTAAGTTCAAATAAATTTTCTTTGAAAGGGAATATTTCTCTGACACCCTTTTAAGAGTTTAAACCTATGGAAAATCTTAGGAATGGCTATTAAATTTAAAAATCAAGATAAGAACTTGGTTTATTTCTGATTACATCACTTGGCCTGCCACAGTAACATTCTTCCTGCCTGTCCAACTGATTGAAGAATAACGAAAAGCTGTAGGCTCCTCCCTCTTCAGATGAATCCCAGTATTAAATGTGACACTTTTACCAAATGTTTCACCTTTTAAGTACTGTCCATGTAGTCCTTGAAGGAAAGCGTGGATATGTTATGTAGGCATGACTAGAAATTGTCAATAGATGTTCTTGCAATGAACACTGTGCCTAACAGGAACTTCTGATGCATTTGAACTGGTACCCATACATGGTATCCTTTGTCTGCTGTCTCTGTACTAATTTCTTGCTATTTGCTACAACTGGACATAAACTGTAAAATGTCTGGGATCTGTAAAAATCTTAAATGGACAACACCAACTTTCCCAAAGCCCCTACTGTTTTCTTCTTAATTTTTCACTCAAAATACCCTCATTTTGAGGTTACTTATAATTTTCTCAGGAAGTTCCCTTAAAGTTGATGGGGAATTTTGGTCACGTCAGAGCAGACGCTGTAGCAGGGAAGAAATCTTCAAGAATTGTTGTGGCATTTTCAGTTCTTTATTAATGTTACAGAGGGATTTCCCCTTCTTTCCACTCCTGTGGAACAAAAAATAACATTTTGTCCACTGTATTTGTGGCACCTTTAGGAATTTATAGTCATACTTAAAAAGGCTTAACCCCACAGTGCCCTTACTTTTTATTGGCCCCTCTATTCCTGTAGTCTTGGTTTGACAGGGAAATGGGATTCTCTGGGAGCAAACAGGAAAAGGAAGTTAGCTGCTGTCGTTGTAATTGGCTTGCAGTTTTCACTAGACCCTGTCCTATCAAGCCAGCCCAGAACATTCAGAACATTCCAGTTTAGGCTGTGGTTTCATCACCCTGCTGTGGATTCCAAGCATCCACACTTGGTCCCTGTTTTTCCCGTGATCTGAAGTCCCTTCAGGCAAAGGCCATTAACCCAGCAATGCTGACTGGGAGGCAGAGCCAGCGGCGAGAGCAGCGTCACCTCTTTCCTTAGCTCGTGTGCGAGAGGAAGAGAAAACCACTGTGTTTTGCATCAGCTAAAAAGGGCAGGTTGGTTGTCATCTACTCCCCAAACTGTCCCCTCCCTTGGCTCACCGCGGGCAGGGCTGACCAGAAATGTTTTGACAAACCCTGACAAGGTAAGTGGGGCTGTACATGGTCACACTTTCCTGCTGTCTGCAGATTCAAGGCATCAGGTTTTTTCTAGATATTCTTTTTCAATTTTTATTTTGCAATAGCAGGTACAGGAAGTGATGCCACAAGCAAAAAAAGTTAACTGAGAAGATGAAGTAACTCTGTAACTTGCAGATCTGGGATTAAGGCACAGATCATTTATAATTTCCATGTCTTCTGTGTAGAGTCTTTGTGGTACATGGGACATGCAAAAGAAAGGAGATGGGGGTGCTTTATCTGTACAAGAACAAACACTGCTTTTCAAACAACAAGGTAATCTTTAAATCTGTTTTTTCAGAAGCAGTATGCCACACTCTGTGTTAAATACTGACAGTGCTGTTCCAGAAAATGAGATGTGAAAGAACAAGATTGTTCTCTATGCATTTTTCAAATTATAAAAAGGATACTTTTTTAGTTCCAAAATATTCCTGAATGTACATTCTTAGACTAGTTAAAACTTTTAGAACTTCAGTTTTATAATAATGTTTCTTCTCTGTTTCTGGGTCAGCTAACTTCAGTTGTCAACTTCCTCAGCTTCTGGGATTTACCACTGTTAGTGCAGTCATCAAACTTTCTTTTAGGAGCCTTCCCAGGTAAAAAGTGCTAAAACAATGCAATCAAATATATCACAAGCTACAGGTTACAGTAATGTAGCCCTGTAGAGCTGTGACTTCTAAGTATTTCCTAGAACAATACTCCTGGGACTCCCGACAGCTACACTGAAAATGAAAGCCTTCCGTATTCAGTTTGGGATCAGAGAAATAACTCGAAAGACAAACATTTTAATTAATTTTAAGGGCTGTCTGTCAAACAAGGGCTCAGCAATCAAAGGCTGACAGCTTCCTGTCCTAGGGCAAGTTGTCTCACCTCGCTGAGGTGGCTGCAGTCCAGGTTCTTCTGGCTCTGACTCCACTGCAAACATCTGCCCTGGCAGCGGTTCATGCTGGTCGGTGTCTGTGTGTACCTGAAAAGGAGGTAAATATTCTCACACTTGGTGGGAGCTACTTAGAAGAAACTTTAGAACTTCTTCACAGGTTTTCAGAGCTCTTAGTCTTGGGAAAAATAAAAAAGAAAACAAAACCCAACCCAAACCAAAACTGAAAATAAAACTCCTCCAACTGCATCTGGATAGCTTTTCTGAAGTTTTATTTTGTACTAATCTCCAGTTGAAATAAGAAACTGTAAATCATCTGAGGTAAAACAGCTGACAATGCATTTCATATCTAAGATGTAGTAGTCTTTCTGTAAGAATGGTGATCAACAGTCATCCTGAGCACACAGGCCAACTGCAGGATGTGGATGGAAGCAAAAACATCTAAAACCATTTAATTCAATTTTTAATGCTAAGGAATCTCAGTATAAAATGGCTTCTGTGAGCCAGCTGCTGTTACTACTACATGGGCTATCAACTTCTACTGGCTGGGCTCTAATTCCTAGAAATTGCTTTATGCCAAAGTCATTACTGCCTAATTAGAGCCCCCAAGAAACAAGGGGATGAGCCAGGGAAGTTCCATGGCATTGTGGGCACAATTGCATGTTTACAGACTGCTGCCAGACACAGGGAGAGCAGCGGTTGGTTGGTCAGGCTTGTACAAAAATGCTTTTGTGGCTGCCTTTAGGGGCTGGGAATTTATTGGCAGTTATTTCACCCGTGGATCACCAGGTTCTTACTCAGAACCAAGACTGCAGAGTTTTTCTTTGCCCTTCCTTATTTCTTTCCTTTCACAGGAGGGGTGAGTTCACTCTAGAGATCTGGTTTGGGAGGGAAAGACCTGATTTTTGCTGAAAAAATGAAACTCTGAGAATCAAAGTCATTTAACTATGCAACATTGTCGAAATAATAAAAAAAAATTCCTTAGAATGTAAAAGACACTAATATTACAAGGTCCACAATTTATTTTCCTAATCTGTTATTTAGGCATTCTTCTTGGGAAACAAGTCACAATTGGAATTGGTTTTTTTCCCAATCTTGGACATCAGTAAAAATGTATATTTGGTATTTGGGTTAAGAAAAACCTGATCTGTTTAGCTGTTACTTGATTTTTTTCAAAAGCACCTAATTTCAGTCACTTTTATTGCAATGTTTTGTGGGATTTTTTTTTAATTGGGTGTGCAAAACTAAAGATATTTGAAAAAATGCTGCTGCAATTTAATTTATTCCACACAGAAGACAAGCTGGACTTAGTTTGAGATTTTGTAAAATGCTTTGTCAATGAACCACATAATGTATTAAGTAGATATATCTATGCATATTAATGCAGGATTGAATACTGGAAGGCGCAAGAAGCAGATGGATCAGGCCAACACACTGCTTGTCATCCTCTGATCTCCCACAAAACCTTTCCAGAAAGTTGGTTTTACCTTAACACGGGTGTGTCTGGATTCTACCTTCTGAGGAGAAAAACCTGTCCTGCTTCTGGATACCACTTCCTGAGAGTATGAGTTTTTCCCCTCACAGGCACCTTTATTCTCAAAAAGGGAAATGGAAGAACATCTTGGTCCTGCACTGAGCTTTTTCCTCATGGGCACCTTTATTCCCTAAAGGTGAATGAAAGAGCATCTTTTCCTCCCACACTTTTCCCCTCATGGATGCCTTTACTCTCTAAAAGGGGAATGAAAGGTCATCTCTCTCCCACACTGAGCTTTTCCCTCACGGTACCTTTATTCCCTGAGAGGGGAATGGAAGAAGAGCATCTTCTCCCCACCCTTCTCCCCTCACGGGCATCTTTATTCCAAATGAGGGGAATGGAAGAGCATCTCCCTCCCTCCCGCGCCAGGTTTTCCCCTTACGGGCTTATTCCCCCAAGGGGAATGGAAGAGCCTGTTCCTTCCTCTCTCTCTCCCGGGCTTTTTTCCTCATGGGTACCTTTATTCTCCTAAAGGAAATGGAGAATATCCCTCCTGAGCTGAGTTTTCCCCTCATGGGCACCTTCATTGCGCAAGAGGTGATTGGAAGAGCCTCTCCCTCCCGCTCTTTTTCCTTCCCTCATGGGAACCTTTATTCCCCCAAAGGTGAATGGGAGAGCATCTCTCTTTCTCCCTCCCTCACGTGCTTTTCCCTTTACAGGCACATTTATTCTCCTAAGGGAAATGGAGAATATCCATCATGCGCTGAGTTTTCCCCTCATGGGTACCTTTATTCCCCAAAGTGGAAAGGAAGAGCATCTTTCCGCCCTTTTCCCCTCACGGACACCTTCATTGCACAAAAGGTGATTGGAAGAGCCTTTCCCTCTCTCACGTGCTTTTCCCCTTACGGGCACATTTATCCTTCTGGGCTGAGTTTTCCACTCGCGGGCACCTTTATTCCCCTAAGGGAAATGGAGAATATCCCGCCCGCGGTGAGTTTTCCCCTCACGGGCATCTTTATTACACAAGAGGGGAATGGAAGAGCATCTCCCTCACGGGCACCTCTATTTCCCCAAAAAGGGGATTGGAAGAGCTTTATCATCCCTCAGGGTCACCTTTATTCCCGGAGCGGGGAAGGGACAAGGCTCTCCTCCCCCCCACACCGAAGGCTGAGCGCTGCCCGCAGCCGCATCGCGCGCGCGCGCGCCGGGCGCGAGTCCTGCAGCGGTTTCGCTGCGGCCCCGCCCCTTTCTAATCGCGCCGCCATCCCCGAGCGGCGGCGGAGGGATACCCGGCTCCGGGCGGAGGGATCCGCACGCTGCGGCCGGCCGTGGGGCAGGGAGAGCGGG
>JANPWX010000192.1:22750-104237 GCA_024734555.1 Trochalopteron elliotii
GGCACACGCCGCCCGGCCCCGCAGCCTCGCCCTTCCCCCGCGCTGGCCGCTCCCCTCAGGCTCCGCTCTCCCCTCGCCGCTCCGGGAGCGGCGAGGGGAGAGCGGAGCCTGAGGGGAGCGGCCAGCGCGGGGGAAGGGCGAGGCTGCGGGGCCGGGCGGCGTGTGCCGGTCCTGCCGCTCTCTGGCGTCGTAGTTTAGTGGAAAAGGGAAGGGATAGAAAAGGGAACTGATTTAAAATAGCCCCCGATCCCTCCGGGGACCGGTTCCCTGTCGGTGCCAGTGCGGGGGGGCAGCGGGGCTCTGGTGCAGCCGCAGCCCGGGGGGCTTGGCTGCGAGAGGGGCGGGGGTCGCTGCCCTCGCTGCTCCCCTCGCCCGGGCTTGGGGCTTTTTTTGTGGGGAAGGGGCAGGATGAGCTTGCGGAGTTTCGCTGGAATTTCTCCTTCCTTTCTGAGGCGCTGCCGCTGCTGAAGCAGATTTTTCCTTCCTCTCTTTTTTTTTTTTGTCTGATGCAGAATCCCAGTAGCTAGGCAGCCTCCCTCTTTTCTTTCCTTCCTTCCTTCCACCCCATCGCTATGTAGGAAGGGAGAGGCATCAATGGAAAGGCTGAAATACGCGTAGATGGACTTTCGGATGCATTTTTTTTTGAAAGAGGAGGATAAATCCCGTTTGCCAATGCACTGACTTTTGTTGCTGTTGCATCGCTTGGTAAAAATGGGGTTCACTCACTCCGGCTGAATCTTTGGAGCATTCCAGAGAGTTGCTGCAGGGAAGGACTTATCTTTATTTTTTGCATCAGAGGAGCTGCATTGATGTTAACCATTTTTTTGTAAAATGGAGAACGAGATCTTCACACCCCTTCTGGAGCAGTTCATGTCGAGCCCTCTTGTCACCTGGGTAAGCGTTCATTTTACCCTCACACGCTCCCGGTTTTATTTGCTCATTGTTTGAGAAGAGCCTTGCGGCAGGGGATCGAGGTGGAGTTGCTGTCACGGTGCTGCTGCTGCTTCTGTTCCAGGTGAAGACATTCGGACCGCTGGCTGGAGGAAATGGGACCAACCTGGAGGAATATGTGGCGCTGGTGGATGGAGTGTATCTGAACGAAGTCATGCTGCAAATGTGAGTGTGGGCAAGCGCTGCCTTGGGGTAGTTTTTTGTTGGTTTGTTTCTCTTGTATTTTTTTGCTGCCTTGCAAAAAATCCTTTTCCTCCTCTCCCCATATTGACCTTGGTAAATTACTTTTATTTGTGCGTGACACGGTCATGTGGTGGGTTAACAGGAGACTTGGGATCCTGGCAGATTCCGACTCTGTGCAGCTGAATGTCCGAGCAATGTATTTGCAGGATGTATAGTGTGATACAGGCTGAATCATCATTGTAGAACTTACTGGAAAATGGGATGACTGTAAATAGTTTCCCAGCTTTCCACTGAGAGGCATAAAAAAGGTTCATCCTGCTGTAAGTCATGCTCATAAAGAAAATTTTGAATAAATTTGCTTGGCTAATAAGGTTCTAATCCATATCTTGGTGCACGTGACACGCAACTTAAGGATGGCATGCAACTCACACAGGGTTGTGCACTGAGCAAAAGGACTGCCCTTAAACTCCTTCCTCTTCGTTTTCCATGCTTCCAAATTAGAGTAGATAGCAGTTGAGCAGTAAAGCTGATGCTTTAATTGTGAGTGTAGAGTGTTTTCTGGCTATAGCCAACAGAAGAAACGTTTTTACATGCGTTTATAAACAGTTCATTGAAAACTCTGGTTGTCAGAAAAATATCCTTTACAGTGGCTTTCTGTTAATCATAATTTTCACTGGAATGTTGCCCACTACTGTCACGCTGAGGAGTAACACTTGTCAGGTGTCTAGTGATAGAATCATAAAAGTGTTACTAGTGCAGAAATTCCTACATACCTTTTTTTTTTCTTTTTTTTATATTTTGATTCTCTGCAGAGAAGTACATCTATTTTCTATATAGGTATGAAAAGCTGTGGGCTTATGGCTGGCTGGGTGCATCCATCAGTGCGTGAGCAGCTTGAGTTGGCAGCTGTTCCTCAGGAGCTCAGGGATGGGCATCCTCTTGCTCTGTTTATAGCTTTTATTCATATTTAGTGCTTTAAAAGTTTTTACCCTTGGTCTTCAGCTTGTATAACTGATCTGTGTCAAAAGAACAGCACTTTACCACATTCAAGTGTGAATTCACAGCCTTTTGAAACCAGTAGTTTCTTTGTCACCTACTTTTGTACAGCCTAGACTCCCAAGTATTCACTTCCAATACTCACTCTAACATTGAAAAACATGGAAAACTTGGTGGAATGGAACTTCTTGGAAAAAAAAAATCTGAGTGGATTCTGGCACACTTTAATAAGAATTTAATTTTTAGTGATGCATTTCACTGAAGAATACTATTTTTATTTTACGACTTCTTTCTTTTTTTCTTGGACTACATAAAGTAAGTAGATTTTCAGCTGTGGCCACGCATTTGATATGTAGAGCTTCTATGGGATAAAAAAGTTTGACAGCTGGAAGGCAGATTTAGCACTGGAACAAGGTGATTTTGAAGAATATAGTCTTAAACTTTTTTCAGTCAATTTTTTTAATACTGAGTATAAATTGATACCTGATGCATGTATGTAAAATGGAAAACTGTGGAGAAGGAGCATTCCCATGCCTAAGGCACTGTGTGTTGAATTTGGCTGTGACTTTGTGCATCCTTGACTCTGTGCCATGATTACTGTACTTAGGAAGCATTAGGTGTGTATGTGTGAAAAATACACATTGGAGATGTAAACTTAAAAAAGAAATAGATTGGTATCAGAACAGTAAAAACTACCTCAAACTGGAGGTGTGTGTAAAAGCACTGGCGTACAAATAAAATACATTTTAAAAATACGTCACTACACTGGAAGGTCTTTTGAGAACTGAGATGTATCATGGCTGGTTACTGCTTAGAATTGCCTCACAGAGCTCTGTTCATATTTTGGGCAAGTTCAGTTTGTTTTGGGTTTTGTGCCAGGATTGAAATAGGGGAAAAATTGTTTCATGTTTTGCCGTGTGGTCCTGTCTGTGGTGAGGTCACTGTGGAAACCTGTGTTAACTTTTAGTCCTGTTCACTTTGAATATCCACCTATTAAGCAAGTGTCTTCATTTGCAAAAACACTTAAAAGATCTGGCTCTAACTAATCATCAATCCAGATTATTTCCAGTGTTTTCCATTTTTATTTCTGTTTTATTTTCCTTTCATTCTTTGCTACCATATATTGAGGAAATGTGGTAGAAAATTTTGTGTCATGTGACTTCAAAAGAAAAGTGTTTTTCTTCAGAATGTTGGGGTTGGGGAATTTTTTTGGTTGTTTGTTTTGGTTTTTTTTTAAAGCTCAGTGACTTCATGTGAGAACTAGAGGTCTGTGGTTAGGAACTATGGCAGTGGGGGCTGTTAGAAGTGCTGTGGTCCTGCTGCACATATACTTTAATACTTATTTTATTCTTGCCAAATGTTGAAAAAACAAATTCTGTGACCATATAAGTGAGTGTTAATATTGGATTAGGCATGGTTTGTGAACAGTTACACAGTCAAAAAAAAAAGGGGCTTTGTTGGAGAAAGTTTTTTGTTCTGTTAGAAAAGAGTTAATCCTGCCCTCCATCATCTACAAGTGAGAGTTTGTCAGTCCAGCATTTGTTTCTCCTTGTACTTGTCTGGATCAACTTTATTTTCAGCAATTGCAATGACTCAGGGGAAAGAGGTGTCAGCATTGGAATAGTTGCAGGGTGCTGGTGGTGCTGAAATTGTGGGGTTTATCAGTATTGAGTTTGTTAGTACCTCAACCATGAGAGAATTCATCACATTCCTTGTATGTTTTTTACATTTGGATGTTTTGGGACTTGTGAAAATTGCACAGATTCAGTTACATCTGAAGGGGTCTTCCTTGCTGGAGATGCTACAGGCCAATTAATATTACTTTTAAAATTTTATTTTTAATTAAGGAGAGTCCCAGTGTTTATCATATTAGCTCCTAACTTGAGAGAATGTCTCTAATTTCCTGTTTGAATTTAGGTCCCGTTCTTCAGAAGTATCCGGTTACTTACCTTCTGCTGGGATCAGTCAGTATCTGATACTTGTGGATAGAAACCCATCTGTCTTTCTAAATCTGAGCCTTTATCTTTGTGCTCTTTGATACAAAAAAGGGGTCATGCTTCTTGGAAATAAATCAGAGCACGAGATCACTGCAGTGGTGTTCTGCCGTGGCAGGGAGGTGGAGGAACATGCCAGGAATGCTTCATACCTTCTCTGCACCTCTATATCATAATGTTTCTAACATTATATTTATAAAGTGCTTATGGGCTTGAGTGGAATCTGTTGTGCATGGTACTGAAATCAGTGAACCAGTATAATTCAATGGATTAGTCACCTGTTGCACACCCAAGTACAACTGCAGTAAAATAATACTCAGTTGTCCTGGAAGTATCGTTCCAGAACCTGATTAACATCACCTCAGGTTTTTTTTAGTAGTCTTAGCACTGCACTGTTTATAAACTCCTCCGATCCAAAAAAATTGCAGTATTTTTACAGAAACACCCATTTTCTGAGTGGTATTTATTTCCACTTTTGATAGGTCTTGTTCTCTGATACTTGTTAACTGAATTCCAATAGGATTGGGTAAGAAATGATGAAAGTCTTTTAGTATGAGTTGCGGTTCCCAAACTGACAAGAGTCTTGCTGGTTCCTTTGAATAAAGAGACAGCTGCAAGTAGTTACAAGATTGGGGGCTTTCATTACATTTACCACCACCATTAATATTTGGTCAAGCAACAAAGACTTGAAACAGTATTTTAGCTTTAATTGTTTTATTTTACTGTGCTTTGTATTTGTGGAAATAAATCTAGTTTAAAGGAACTATTGGACCCAGACTGTATGCAGAGTTGGTAATGTACAGAACCGAACTCTGGGACTTTGTTAATTTAATCCACTGTCTGGAAAACCTGGCTACTTTCATCCCAGTGTGCCATTTATAACTTTGGTCTTAATTACATAAATTAAGTGATACTTTCCATATCAGTCTTTGCATCCAGACGTGCTGGAAACTGCTTCAAAGATGAAAACTTTTATTCTTCTCCTGGGTTTTTCCCCTTTTACCATTCTCCCAGAGTTTTTTGCTGACTGGATCCACTGCAGGCCTTTCACACCATGAAATTTTCCAGGTGGACTGGCTGCCTCTTTCCTCCCACCATGCTGGTGGTGTGTGCCTAGAATCTGGACAGCTTCCTTGGCTCCTGTTCTGAGCTCTCAGCCTTCAGTTGTGTGCTTTTTTCCGAGCAGTTGAGCTTGCCAGCCCATACTTCTGGCTTGCCTATATCTTCCCCTGAAAGCTGGACTCAGTCTCCAGTGCTGGAGCCAGCTGCCTGGCTCTGTGAAAGAGTGCAGCAGCAGCCACTCAACCCAATTAACTCCTTCTTGGGAAGGCCAAGGAGGGAGAGGTGGCTTCAGCTACACTTTGGCTGAGTGGGGAAATGGAAAAAAGTGTTGAGGAAAAGGAAATTGGTGACATTGGCAGCAAAAATAGGAACATGTATTTTAGGAAAAGGTCAAATATTATTAAGTCTACACCTTTATCACTTCATGGTATAGATTCACACTTCCCAGATGTGCTCTGTCAGGTTTTCCACAGGTGCAAGGCATCACTTGGACTTGGTGAGATTTGTTGCTCCCAAGAGTCGTTCTGCAGCAGGGCTGAGATTTTTCTTCAGGAAAGCTGAATTTGTAACAGTCACTTTTTTTGTAAAGAAGCAAATTCTTTAATAAGTGGTCCAGCACAATGTGCACCACAGTGTTGGAATTAAACCCTTTTGATTAGAGAAGTGGAAAATATAGTTCTTAGTGTAACGATGAATACTTTTAGACAGGACCATCAGCCTGCACTGAGCTCTGAATTGGGCGGGTGAGGTGGACAGGCTGATATTTGCACTTGTGAGGTGCTCGAGTTTTTGGTAGATAAAGGGGAAAAAGGCATGGATTGAACATGGAATGCTTGAAGTAATTGATCTTGGCTTGTCTCTGGTTTACTGGGATTTTTTTTTTTACGCTTTTGTACCCTTTTCCACAGCTGATGTCCACTTTCCCTCATCCTCGCTACCCTGATTTATTTCTGAGCATGAAACTACTCTGTAGTTCACTCTTGTTCCTTGCAAAATTTTGAAGATTAGGAATTAAACCATCTAACCTTCCTGTAAATATACATATCCACTTCTTTTCTCTCGCCTTCATGCGCCGTCTTGGTTATCTTTCTTTGACTCTGTCTCCTTACTTCTTTTGGTAGACTGCTACTGACCCCATCCTTACTCTAGGGGCTAGTTCCTTGGGCCAGGGAATAAAAACTGAATTAAAAACTATTTTTTAATACATACAGAGATTTCTGTTAAGCTTGTCAACCTGTTCCATAAATAGCCATCTTAGATCAAATATCAAAATAACTTGTCTCAGCTTTGAAAGCATTCTGGCAAGGAAAGAACATGCATTCACTATGGCTTTGCAGTTTCTTTTTCAAAGAATTTTGCATTTTACATTCTACATGCTGTTTCAAAGCACTCCATGAGAATAACAGCACCAATAAAATCCAGAGTTTTAAGTTAACTACAGACAACTGGCTGATCAGCTTGTACCCTTCAGTGTACCCTTCAGTGAAGGCTGTGCTGCTTCAGATTTTGTGGTTGGTCTGGGGATCTCCCCACCACAAACCTTTGCAAAGTACTGCTGTGCCCTGATCTTTCTTTTGAAAACTAACCTAGTTAACAGATTTTGGGTGCTAAATCAAGCTCATCTTATCCTATGCCAAATTTGAGATTTACTTCTGGATTTTCCTTACTTGTTTCTTCTGTTAAGAAGGGACTTTTAAAAGTTTTGTGTTTGTTCATCTGTTCCTCTTATTTTTGTTTCCTCCTCCTTTTTCTCTAAACTAAATAGCAATTTGTTGCGTTCGTTGTCTTTCATAATGCACCACTTTTCCCTAGGTAGTAATTATTTAGGGATCAAGACATTTTTCCAAAATGCTGCTTTGTTAGAGCACATAACTTCAGTCAGGTCAAAGATTATTTGGGAATAACTGTGTGAGACTCTGTGTTTCTTTGCTTTGTTTCAGAGTCCAGTCTTTATCCTAAAGATGCTCCAGAGGCAGTTGCTGTTGAGCACTGTTAGCAAGATGCATCCCTTTCATTTCATGGGATTAATTGATGTCAAAGCTTGGAATTGAGGCAAGGTTACTACTTGACCCAAGCAAAAATTGTCTGATACTGTATTTTTGGATGGGAGTTGTAAGGGGTGAATTCATAAATGGTGTCTGTCATATTCCTGGCCATTGAGTGAATCTTCGTGTTGCACATTTGGAGACACTCCAGTACTTTCTTCCTTTCCTATGGTGACAGGAGACAGTCCACTTAGGTTTATTACAGAATTTTATCTTGGTTTAAGCTTCAGGGAAATATTTGCTCTAGTTTTTCTCTGTGTGGTATCTTTGTTTTTCTTAAATAAGCCCCTGAGCAAAAAGTGTCTGTTGGAATTTCCTGGTATCTTGGGACTATACTTGCTGTATATTCGGAGTATTGTGTGTGCTGGACAAAACCAGAATACAGATACCAGGAGATGTATGAAAGAATGCAGACAAATGTCACATTGTCTGTCACTAGTCTAAAAATGGGTGTAGAGAAAGATGAAAATACGTATTTTATTATTAGTAATTTACTTACAGAGGGGTTTTTTTCCCTTTATAAGGAAGGAAATTATCTACAGTCATGGTGTTCCAACCAAAGGTGTTTCATGGAAATCTATGTGGTGCAATTTTTACAATTGAAGATCTTTCTAGTCACTAACCTGCATATTTGTGTAGCTTTGGTGCCATCTCACTTGGCTGATCACACATCAGTATTTCCTGTAGTTTCTAATGCCAGCTACCATTGTTTACCTCTGGTCAGGTTATTGTGACTCTGAAGTAAGAACTAATTTTTTTTGAGAATTTGTAGCTTCAGCCAAGTTTAAAGTCAAGAGTAAGCGAGTTAACGTTTTTCCAGGTCTTTCAAAGGAGAAATAATTTTTGGTAGTGCTGTGATTATCAAATAAAGCAAAGTACATGCTGGTGTGGTGCTGTTACTTAGGATAGTTAGAATTCCTCGGAAAAGTTGGGGTTTTTTTAAGCTTAAGTAAAGAAGACTGCATAAATGTGTACTGCTTTTAAATGCTACATAGTAATTTTCCCTTGTATTAATATTTTAAATGTCTTAGAAAGCATGTTAGCTCTACGAATGTAATTTGCTCAGGGCAGTAAGTGTTTATTGTCCGCTCTTCTGTACTGCTTGCTGCTTCCTGGCAGTGATGACAACTTCCTGGCCCTATTCTGCTTCTTTTATAACTTGATGTTTCTTTCAAACTAATACCTGCATGTCTGCAGAATGGTCCTCCTGAGGTGCGCTGTGGAAACATTTCCTGACTGCAGTGCCCTGGGATGTTCGGTGCCAAGTCATGCTGCATCTTGTGATGCAGATCTGGCAGTGCTTGTGTGTAAAGCTGCTCTTACTCTTGTCACAGGATTACTGGGGGAGGCAATGTTTGCAGCGTTCTCGTGGTCAGTTGCTTTGAGGTGTTAATCACACAGTCAAGTAGTTCTCAACTGCTCTGTTAATTGGTACTAGACTGAATAGGTATTGAAAATTTGGACTCATTTCAGAAGTAAAAAATGTTGGCTCTGAGAGGGAAAATAGCACACTATGCTTGAAATAGAAGTCAAAACTTCAGACTTCATGATGCTCAGTATTTTGCTTCTGTTGGCATGTCCATCTTCTTGCTTTCCTGACCTTTGGCCTGTGCACTCTTGCATCCTTGGGTACCTTTTGGGTTTGGTTTAATTTGGAAAATTGTGCGGTGCAAGTACTAGAGCAGTTTAATTCTCCCTTTTCAAATTACATTTCCTGCTAAACCTTCTGTAGTTAAGAAAACTCTAAAACCAGCCAAGCAAACTAACAAGATGTCCCTTGAAAGAGATTTAGATTTGTTGGGGGAGAATGTGTTTGTCAGACTTTCTGGTACTTATATGTTTTTCCTCCATAAAAAAAAAATTGTTTGTTGATGTTTATGCTAGGAATTCTCAAATTTTTAATACCTAGGTGTGTTTGTGTTTTAAGTGTTCTGTGCTGCTGCTCTGAATCCTGTGGATTTTCCTTTCTGTGAGTGACATTTGTTAATTTGGTGGCAGCCAGATTACCTTTTGCCAGCTGTGGAGCAGAGGCTGCTCCACATTCATTGATGTGTTGTGGGGAGCTCACCCAGGTGACTTGGTGCAGTCAGCAGTGACTCACTAGGTTCAATTTTTTGGCAGAAAGCTTTATTTTTTACATATTACCTTTTAGTGTGATAGCAAAGGAGTAGTCAAGGTCAAGGTGAAACAACAGTAATAAAGTTATTTCATCCTATTTGATGATAAAGACAGTGGTTGATCTGTAAACTTGGAACTTAGGGATTTGGGAGAGCTTTTGGTCTTTTCCATAAGAGTGTGCTTAGTCAATGACATGTGAACTATTTTACCTCCTTTCTTATTTTCTCATACATTTTACTCACCTGCATACATCTTCCTTACTGCAGTTAGGAAAAAGAGAAGAAAAATAAATTTGGGCTGTTCTGGACTTTGTTTTGGTTTTTTTAAGCCCTGGGAGGAAGAAATTAAAGATCAGTCAGCAGACCTGTTCAATGTACTATGATTTTGCCTGGCTGTTGGCACATTCCCACGTAAACCTGGGAGAGTGGGGATGTGAGAAGACGTCTCTTCACGCTGAGGTGGGAGCACACAGAGGTTGTGTTGTGCAGCAGGTCCCCATCCCTGGAGCAAGGAGACACGGGGTTACTGGCCAGGGCACGGCGGCAGCTCTTGCAGCACCCTGCAGCCGTGAGGAACCGGCAGCTCCGTGCTGGGAGTGCCCGCCAGGCTGCCGAGGCGCCGGCAGCTGCCCGGGGAGCGCTTGAGCCGCGCAGATGCTGAGCCGAGGCTGGCAGAGGGGAGCTGTCTGCACGTGCTCAGTATCCACGGAAATGTTCTTGGCAGTACTCCCTCCCTGTGATCCCACCAGCCACTCTGTTTGGGTTAGACCAGTTGGTCGTGGTTTGGTTGTTTCTTGTTTTTAAGTAGGCATGGGGCTTCAGCCTCCTAACAGTTTATGATGTTGGACATAATCCTAGGAAGTGGGGTTTTGTGCAAGGGCCAAACGACTTTTGATGTTAGGCCTGCTTCCTAAAGCTCGCATGATCACGAGGCAGAAAACATTGGATACAGCTGTTGAGCTTCTGGCACACACACAGTCAGTCCTTGCTAAGTGCACAGTTAGCAGAGTGTCCTTAAATTGAGGTATTAATACTGATTTTGTGGCAAAGGGTATCTCAGTGTTTGAGATATCTTCAGGTGATCCAGCAGATGTCTGCAGAGCTACATGACCATTTCAGCTGTACATCAGTTGTTGCACAGTCTCGAGGGTAGAAATACAGGTGTTGTACAACCTAAAGGTAGATTGTCAAATGTTTAAGCAGTTTGAAGAGCATCAACTTTTCTCCAGTTTTGTTTTGACTTTTTATTGTTTTGTCAGTAAAAGGACACTGTTGTATTAAATCTCTTTGTAAAATACATTTTGAGTATGCTTATTATTTTCTTGCCAGTAGTAAATAATGAAGATGCTGCTTTATTAGTTGACGTCTATCCCCAGATTCTGTTATCAGTAATTAGTGAAATGTTTGACAGATACCAAGAGTGAACCTCAGCATTCCAGTTAAAAGGACTTTGCAGAAAAGAAACTCTATTAGGGATGCAGCATTTATCTGTACAAGTGAATGCTGTGCTGCTGTAAGCTGAACCACAGGGTAGCGTTTCACTGAACTCACCAAATACATTCAAACAATGGTATATTTCAAATTAGGGTGCGTTATGATACCAGACTTAATCATTAAGTACCATCAAGGAACAGATGGCAAGGGAGGACACAACTGGTTTGCAGTCTGCATAGATTTAAGCATGAGGCCATTAAGCTATCACATTCCCATTTCTGATAGATTTTTGGTCAATGAAAAGTTAAAGGCACATAATCCCTGATTATATGAAGTCTCAATCTGTGTGATTCATGACACTGGTAGTATTTCAAAATCACTGAAGTTCTCTCTGTAATCAGGAGTTTTAAACTAATGCATTATTGGGATAGATGCTCCTGTCTGGTTTTATTGCTATTGAAATTAATGTATCTTGTCATAAGTAGGTTGCTCTTAAATGTAAAATTGCTTGAGGGTATCTTTTACCGCTCTGCTTCCTATCGACTTCTAGACAGATTTGCCCTATTTTGCTGGGCTGTTTGCCACTGAAGCAGCTCAGTATCCCCACCTCACAAAAGGAGCAGTTCAGAGCATGGATGGCCTTAAAATGTTTATAGTAGCCACCAGAATCTTACAGTTTTAAAAAGCTGCTTTTTAAAGCTATGTCTTAAAACTGGTTCTAAAATAGACCTTTTTATCATCAAAATTATTTAATTTGCATCCTGTATTTCCACCAGTTTATTTCAGTGTCATTGGGCCTAATGTATTCTAATAAACAGAATTGTTTTGTGTTAATAAAAATATAATCATTATAAACATTTTACTGGTCATAAAAATTCAACAGTTCAACATATGAGTACAAGTACTTCATTAAAATATTTAATAAAACGGTTTTCAAGAACTGTAAATGAGTTTAAAGATGCTCTTAGAAGGTTTTGGCAGCTCGTGTTTAGAATTTTATCTTTCTGTTTGAGAAATAGTTGCACATAAGACTTCATGCTGAGTAAAAAATATTAGTATGCCACGACTTGGACCAGCCTGAAAAATGTAATTCTACAAACAACATAAAATGGAAATGTGTAGCCAGCACCTTGCTATATTATTTCCTCTTCAAGAGAGGCAAATTAAAACATCAATACTTAAGATGATGAACTATATTGATTAAATAAATAATATTTATAATTCTGTTTAGTGGATTAAGAAGACTGCTGAGCATTCAGGTCGGAGTCTTCGAGAAAATGAGAGCTGATTATCAGTATTGGAGGTGAAGGTGGATTTAGTTATTTTTTTAAAATAAGGAATCTCCTGTTCAAGGACCTAATCATGGTCCTGTCATAACAGTGGTGTGAGGAGGGATCTGTCAGGTCTGTGCTTGGCTGTTCCATACACAAACCTGACAGTTCTAACTCAGTCTGAAAGTAGAAGTAAATCAGTGACTGAAGATTAGGGAGCTCTGCTAAACACCAGCACAGAGGCTGCTTGGTGGAAGAATCCCTGAGTTTTCAACATTTACTTTTCAGCACAGGGGTCATTTTAGTAGGTAGCCTATAAACAGTTTGTGTTTATAATCATTTAATGGCATAATGTGGTTAGAAGGATCTCAGTTACTGTAGCATAGAGGTGAAGTCTTGTTTGCACTGAAAGGTGCCGAGAGCAGGTTTCACTCTGGGAAGCATTGGAAACAATTTTCTGTCCAAGTCATTCATTCTAGTCATGGCTAACATGTATTAATTGAGAATGTCAAAGATAGCTGACCTCCTGTGGTTGAAGAATAATGAGCAAAGAAGATACTCATTACCAAAAAAACAGAAAAAGGAATCTACTACCAATAGTGAGTTATTGAGGGTACATGTTTAATTAAATCTAAAATGATTGGTAGAGATTAGTAGTGTTAGTACTGATACCTCACTACCTTGCTTTTATTGAACCTTAAAAACAGTGGGTTAAACTTCTAGTTACCACTACCTACTTCAAAGTGCTGCTGAAAAATGTTAAGGGAACTTGGAGTTTGGCGTTTCTCTTGGACCCTTTGCCATAATCTTTTGGAAAATTTTAAAATTACTGAAATAAAATTTTCTGTGCACCAGGTTGTCCCAAGGCTGACATTCTGATTTTGATTGCTGATTGTTTGCACTAGCAGAGCATCTTGAAACTGGATAGTGGAGTTTTTCCAAGTGGTAAAAATACAGTTCGAGAGCACATCTGTGGCCCAAGTTTTCCCAGCAAAAATTCCCAATCTCAGTAGACTGCTTCCTGCAATTTAAGACAGCAACAAAAAGCCAAACCAAAACAAAAAAAAAACAAAAACCAAACCAACCAACTTTCTGTTTTAAGCTACAGGAATGAATCATTTTGGCACTAAGCAGGTCAGCTTGTCATAGAGGGAGATGAGGTTGTTTGTTAAAGCACCCAAACCTTTCCTGCTGGTTGGGCTGATCTCCTGGTATCATGAAGATCCAGTGCTATGCAGATGTTAAAGTTTTTGCTCACCCAGGATCAATCTCATATGCTAATACAGCTTTGGAGATGAGAAAATGGAAAGCCTGAGCTTTTATGACGTTTGTGTTTTGAGTTCTTGTGGTTGCACACTAATTTTGGTATTGATGCTAAAATAAGAGCTGGCACAATATCCAGGAAACCCCTGTGCCCTGTTTTGAGTGCTCTGAAGGGAGAGGCATCTGAAATGTGTGGCTGTAGAAATGCTGCTGAAGATGATGAAAAAGCCCAGAGATAATCCCATGGTCATTAAGATTAAAGATGAAGATTAGGGCCCAAATCGGCCTTTTGGAGATATGCATATAGAAATAGGAGACTTCAGCTGATCTCTGTAGGTCAGCAGGATTTATTGTGGATTTTCTCTTCTGATTTTAGCAAATTTGAATGAATTCAGTGTGGAAGGGAGTCCAGTTCTGTGCATCTGCAAAGCATAATTATTTTTAGACTGTTTAGTTGCTTTTGCAACTACAGGTTGGCTGAACTAATAAACTCAAGGTCACATCTTAGTGACATGGTTTTGCTAATATGTTTGAAAATGTATTTTAATAGTTTATAATATTTTTAGGAACATGGTGATGAGCATTTAGGAATTAGGCAATTACCCCTGTCCTAGTTTTCCTAGATTTATAATAATAAATACAGAAGAAAGATACTGTGCCAACTGTTTTTTTTTTTTAATGTCTGTTTTAAATGTGTGTTGGAGGTGCATTTTTTATATGACCTGACTTCCTTTCCCAGCAGTGTTTTTTCTATTATTTCTATTTGTGCTTATGAACCAGGAAATGCTGATAGGAATAAACTGAAGAAAAGACATAAATACATATTTTAAAAAAACCTAATATGCTAAAAGTTAAGTGAGCTGTAAAAGGCAAATAAAGTTTATGTAGGTAACTTACATATAAATGAAAAATATGTAATTTTTGTACAGAGAGTATGTGAAACTACCAATCAAAGTGATAAATTGCATCAGAGTAAGTCATGATACCACAATATTCAGGTCATTTTTGTTTTATAGCAAATAACTCCTCTCTCTGCATTTGCTTCTGACTCTAATCCTTTGCCTGTGAGTTATTGAATTCCATTACATTTACATGTTACCAGGATCATTCTCCATTGCCATAGTATTTTTTGAAGGTTGTTCTTTGGGGTTTTTTTCTCCTAAAGTTTGCTAGTGGCTGTTCTGGAAAGAGTATTCTGTATTCCATTGTTTAAATCATTAATGACAATGTTGAATAAAACCAGAGCCAGCAGACACATATCCCTGCAGGGAGCCCTGGTTCGACAGGGAAAAATTGGTAGTTTGTTTTTGAGTGCAGCATCCCAGCCAGCTCTCATTCATCTGATAATACTAATATCATTAAACAATACCATAATACCATTAAATATCAAAAGTTGCATTGTACAACTGTGTCAAGAATCTGTAAAAGTGAAAAACTTCACATTGGCCATCCCTTAGGAATTCTTTAAACGTTTCAGAGAGTGTTATGAGGGAGGGGGTGCTTTGAGTCTGTATGGTCTTTCATGAGAAATCCCAGTGAATGGTTGTTGTGCTGTCCTGGGTGTGTTACGAGGTATTGAAAAAGGGTGACTCACCTGCATTTCCTCAGATTCTTTCTGCTTTGTGAGGGAAAAAGTGATTGATTTCCTCCCTGAAGCCAAGACAAACCAGAGAAAAATCTGGTATGATTTTGTCATGAACATGACAAAAACTCCAGTTAATAATCCCTTTGTTGGCACATTTCAACAATCTGTAAAAATATTTTAAACAGTTTAATGTGTGTTAGCACGATATGTTTCATATTCATCATCCTTCTAAAAGTGTAAAATTACATTTTGTTCCTTGTGCCTCATGGCAGTAAAATACCATCATATAGCCATAAGAACTTCTCTGTCATACCTGTTCTCTGGGAGTTGTGGTGAGTGCTCCCAGTTTCAGGCTGCATTGATGGCAAACAAGAATGTATGGCTGGCTGGCTGTGTCAGAGACACATTTCAAGCTCTTTTCATCTTCCACAGCTCCAGATGGATTTGTGGAGGGAAAAACAAGGCATGGTAATCAAGACAAGGAATGGCTGTGCTGGCACATTAACTATACCATTTGTTTTATAGAGAAAGCTTTAAAGATTAATGTTCAGCATGTTTAAGGTACTCTTTTTTCTTTTCTTTTTGCAGCAATCCAAAGTCTGCTAATCAGAGGATAAACAAAAAAGTAAACAATGATGCATCATTAAGGATTCAAAATTTGTCTATTTTGGTGAAACAAATAAAAACTTACTATCAGGTCAGTAATTGTTGTGTTATGTTTTGCCTGGAATTATTTCTAAATTTTCTTCTGTAGTTATGGCTTTAAGGGTAACAGGAGTAAGATCAACAAGAAATATTCATAGATGATTGTTTAGATATCTGGTCAAATTTTTTTATCACTATTAACAGGTGTAAAGGTGGACACACTCTTGTATGAATGATGATCTGTTTATGGAATAGGTACTTTGTGTTCAAGTACTCCTATGATGCATCAAGTATTATTGGTTGGTATTTTCTGAGTTGAAGCAAGTTTTGTGCCAGTGAGAGAGACTATTACATGTCCATTTTGTCTTGGAAATGGAATTTTTGTTAGAAAAATGTGATGAAATTTACTGGGCTTAGAATTAATTTGGGAATTTGTAGTAAATGCAGTGGGGGTCTAAGTTAGAGCTGTAAAAGAGCCACTGAATTTTGATGCAGTAGTAGGAGCTGGTCCTGTGCCTGCTGGATGCTGAGCTGGATGGGGAGTTGTACACATGGGCACTGAGCTGTCACCAGTGTCCCTGTAGTGTGGCTTTGAGTGCCCTTCCACACTGCCCTGCTCCTTCCTACCAGGAGAACCCAGACCTGGGAGAAAACCTTTGCTCTGCCTCTCCCCATACCTCCTGGCCAACCTGTGCTGAAGTCTGCTGCTCCTCCTGTGTCCACATGTAGTGTGTGCTTCCCAAAACTCCCAGTGCAGTGAGAATTCCCAGCTGTCACTGCCCTGACCAACCACGGGACATCTTCCCAGCGCTTCCCGCCCTTCTCTCTTTGGTAGCTCCTGCACGTGGATATATGTGCTGCCCATATGGAAATACGTGCTGCCTGCTAAAGCCCATATGCTTGTCCTTTTCCTAATGGGAGTCATTTTCCACCAGGCATTAATGTTCCACAAGTGGTGCAACAGAAGGCACAAACACTGACAGGGTTGATCTTTATTGGACCACAAAGATCACTCCGTCCTGCACCAGCCTCATGGTATCACCAGTCTAAGTGTTCCAGTACCAGGCAGAATTGCTGGCATTTAGGTACCTTTGGATGATTCAGGATTGTGGATGTTGCTCCAAACCTTTGTGATAGAAATAAGTTTATTAGAGCTTTTTTAAAAATAAGGAAGTATTCTTGTTTAAGAAATGGTGAAACCAGTCACCATGCCTTTAATGATCCAAGCTATGTTGAACTGTCCTTTTAACTCTTTTATACACTTTTCCCCCCTTTCCCTCTCCAGTCTTTCAGGGTTTTGGTCACCATGCAGACATTGAAGGGATGGTGTTTCTAACAGGAGTAAAGGCATTTACTCTCCAAACTGGAGAGCTCCTTTGAATCTAAAATAGCTTTTTGCATGTGTAGACATTCACTCCCTTCAGTGCCTGCAGGGAGGTTTCTGCTTTGTGGTAGTTGAAGTGTTAAAGGATGGGCTGTTTCACAGAGGGGTCAGTTGAGTTCCTGTGGAATTCCCCAAGGCAGGAAAGCTGGGGCTTGATGGATGCCTTGGAATCAAACTGAGAGGCCTCCCTTAGCTTGGGGCGAGGCAGGAAAAGGTGAGTGTGCCTGGGGGTGTTCCCTGAGGATGCTTTGAGATCCCATGGGAGGGGACAGGAGAGCACTCACTGGACTGAGAGGATTTCACTGAGTGTTGGAATCAGACACTGATGAATGTGGGAATCTGGAGTTTTTAGCATTGTGTTAACCTAACTCTTAACACTTCTCATTGTGAGCTTGTCCACACTGGTTTGTTCCATGTGATTTTATAACATCTGTGGAACACCTTCTCTCAGTTAAGTGAAAAGTCACACCAATGCTGCGGATGTACTTATCAAAAAACCTGCACTGGTAGAATATACCATTCAAAGTTAAGGTGTTATGTTAGTAATTTTTTTTTCTTCCTGCATCATGTTTGTTATTCTTTGGAATTACAATTCAGGTCCTGAACCAGTAATTTCTTGGCAGTGTAAGAGCATGGAACTGTTCTCAGCAGTTAATTCAAATTTCTGGTGGTCTCGAGAGGTTTAATCCAGTGAGAGTCCATGATTCTCAGTAGATTTGACTTGAGGATGTGAAAATCTTCAGTAAAATGAATGCTGATGAACTGCAAAAGTTCATCAGGCAAAGCCAGTGCTGAGGTTAGCACCAAGTGACAGAAAAGGTGCCAGACATCTCTGGGGGAAGGCAGAGGTGTTGTAAGGAAACAGGTGATCATGTCCATTCAGGAAACCTATTTTGGTTGCTGCTGCCCAGACTCTGCTTTGATATATGATCAGCTTTATGATAGCATCATGGAATTATCTGAGATACTACCAAAAAAAAAACCCACAAAAAACCAATAAAAAGCCACTAAAAATATGTGATTTTCTTTCATAATAGCTGTCAATATTCATTAAATTCATTATATTTTATCTGTTTTATATTGATTTAAAACATCCTATGGTGCATTCATGTCTTATTTTTATTTGAAAATCATCTTTATCAAAGTCTGAGAAGTATAGGTGTCATGGTTGAATTTCATGATATTTGAGGACATCAAAGCTGTTTCCTCCCTCCTTATAATTTGTCTTAGGCATGTTCAAATGTATATTCTGCTATTAATCAATTCAGATACAATTTTGATTTGTATATTAACTGGTGGAAACTTGCAAGTGTAGTTGTAGTTAATAATTTCTACAGGTGTTTTTCAAGAAATACTGGGGTTTTTTTCAATTTGATGTAAAGCAAGGTGTGTTAGGTTGTTGCTTACAATGTGACACCTGATAAGTGCCTTGCTTGGGCTCTTCTGGAGTATGTTACTTTTAAGTAGGAGCATTTTATATAGTAATGTATCTGTCACTGTGGAAAAACAAAAAGCCTGACTGTAGGATGGCATCTGCTGGAAATAAACATCTGGGAACAGGAGAAAGACTATTCTGCTTCAGGAGAATTAGGCTCTGTCTAGACTGGGGATTTGACCCGATTACAGCCATTACAGGAGCTCCATTGATGGAATCCGTGGAACAGATAGGCAGAGCTGCACTTCCAAGCTAAAATTCCATGTGATTGTGCAGACAGAGGTTTGTACCTTTATATTCACAGCTGGCCCAGTGTCACTGCAGCAAAAACCCCTGGAATTTTCACATCCACATTTTGGTCAGGCCAAAGAAAGTGTGACATAAAGGAAATTGATTTTTTGCAGCAGAAGTGCACCTTAGAGCCAATAAAACAATATGTATCAATAAGTTAGTCAGTGAAACATGAACACAATAAATTTAAAGGGTTTTGCTGCATTCTGAGACTCAGTATCTTGTTGGCTTAAGATCCCTAAGCCAGCTCATTGCCACAAGAGGATTTTGCTGTGTGAGATGGATTGTGCAAACCAGTAAAACAAAGCTTCTGTAGAAGTAACTCATATTTGTAAGTTGGTTTTTTTAATTAGAATGCAAATAAGTAATTATTGTATTAATTGTATGCGTGAAGTCCTGAAAAATATTAATACTGTTTAATAAATACTGATTTCTCTTTAATGGCTGTTGCTATTTGATGTTTGCTTTCATTCAGTACATATGATGTAAGTAATGTTTTAATTAACTTTTATAGGAGACTTTGCAGCAGTTGATCATGATGTCTTTGCCAAATGTGCTAATAATTGGCAAAAATCCTTTTTCTGGTAAGTTTATTTTTGATTAAGATAAAAATGCATACTGGTGTGATAATTTATATTCTTTCACTGGAAATAAAATTCCTATAGGGTTGAGCCTTTCAACAGAAGACTGTGTAAATACTTTATCAAATAAGTGGTTTAATAATGATGAGCAGTGATTTAATAATGATTTTCTTTATCCACACAAAGGGTCCACACTCTAAAAAATGTGTTCTGTCCCAGCCTCAGCCCTGGCTCTCACTAGGATTTATACTGAGCCTGAGTGCATTTCCCAGCAACCACTGAACCGCTGACGGCACAAAATTAAGGTTTCGTGTACTCCCAGCTACTGCACTTTCAACTTTCTTTACCTGTGTCACCGCTGAGGGAATTGGCAGTTCAGTGCATCTCGCTTGATCCAGCTCCTGATCCTTGTTTCTCCTTCCCTCAAACTCTCCTGCTTCTCTTGCATCCTTACCTGAAAAATATTGCAATTACCTTCTTGTTCTCTCCCCTGAACTGACACTGTCTTCTCCATGCTCACACCTTCTCTGCTTCCAGCTCTGAGACTTGCAATTTTCAGACCAAGAAAATTAGCCTGTGTGGAGCCAGCTGACTATCCACAGCCACTTGGGAATCTCTGCACCATGCTCTCAATTCCAGAAGCACGGAGCAGACACACCTGGCCTACATGGAGCCACTATGGATTGGGCAGAATTTATTTACTTGGGTCTAATGTGCCCCAGGTGTTCTCCTCCTGACGTTCTGACACCTCAGCAGAGAGGTCAGGAACTGCTCTAACAGGCTGTGTAGCTTCCCCTGGCTGTTTTTATTTCTTTGGGATGTCTTCACTGCCACGCTTCCGTGTCTGTGGGACAGGGGGTTCCTCATGAGCCAGAAGAACCATCTGTGTTTCCTCACTTCCCAATCCCAGGGCTCATAACGTTGATATTTTCCATATCCCATCTGCACATATCCCATCTCTGTAGGTATCTTGCTTTAATTCTTTTGGGTTTTACTTTCTGCTTTTGAATATTGCTGCTTTTGCTTCCGAGGTCACAGCTTTTTCAGTTTTTGTATGTGCAGCTTCTGTCATATGCACCAAGAAGTGTGAATGTGGTCTCTTTCTTTCCACAAGAACAGAATGCATCGTGCTTTTATAATTTTGATTCCAGACTTTCTTAAGGTTTTCAAAAGACTCCCTGGATTTGCCTAGAAACCAGGTACTGGAAAAACAGATCTAAAAACCCCAGGTCACAGTATTGTTTTGTCGTGACTTTTTTTTTATTCTGTTCAAGATACTGAGAGAGAGTATCTTAATAACATTGTGTAGTATAAGATGACAGTTTATTGAAAATGCACTATCAAACCCCACAGAGATAATGCTGAATTCAGTTGTGTACATTCAGTTTTATGGTTTGGTCATTTTTAAGGAGGTGTCTTTGTGTTTTGGGATCTGTGGTTTAGCAGCTCTGCTGGTGTGTGCTTTTCTCTTGTGTGGGGATTTTGTTGGATTTGTGAGAAAATTTGGACTGTCCTGTAGCATAGCCTTCACATTAAAAAAAAATTGTTATGCTTGGACAGCATTCTTGAAGGTGTTTCATCTCCCTGCTGGAGTTCAATCACAGAGTTTGGTCTGAGCTAGAATATGGACCTGTTCTTTTGGGTTCTGTCCGGAAACTTTCCCCTTTAAAACTTAGAACCGCTCTTGCTGTGCCTGCTTGGAGAAGGATCTCATCCCTACATGGATTTTTAAACTTTTTTTGGACAGGTGCAGGGAAATGAAACCTCAGTGATCTTTGGAGACGCTTGCTTTGTAAATCTGGTTGCATCAAGGCAAGCCCCGGAGTAAAAGTCAGTTCCCTGATAGAAACTTGGATTTGGTCCACTTAGGCAGGAGGTGTGATTTTTCACAGGGATGTCTCCCAGTTTTTCCCCTTTGCACTTAAGGAATGATTAGTAGAGAAATCCCAGAAGATGCCAAATTACAGATGGCAGGAGCAGGTAAACCAGAGGCAGCTGGCTCATGGAGGAAAATAAATTGCAGGGAGAAGGCTGGAGCTGAGGTTTGGTAAAACGGGTCAGCAGGGATTTTAGCAGGAAATATTTCCTGAGCTGATTGGCAGGAAGGCAGTTGGAGGAGAAAACTGGAGGAGAGCTACAGCCTGTGACTGTAAATGTTAAATTAAATTACAAAGGGATAATGATGAGGCAAAGGGGAAGGGGAAAGATGAAAGCAAGTTCATTTTCCTGAGGGAGTAAGGCAGGGGAGGATGGAAGCCTGCAGAGGGTGTGAAAGTCAGGGATAAGGGTGAACACAGGCGAGATCAAACAGTGGCACAGGGTAGGGACAAAGTTCAGCAGCAGGTTGAAGGATGTAGAAGAGAATCAGCTATTTCTGTGGAGAAGGATGGAGAAAGAGGAGGAAGAACTGAAGATGAGGGAAGCTGAGATGTTTCAGTGTTTTGCCCTGTTCCTTCAGGGAATGGGGCAGGGAGAGACAAGGAATCAATATATTCATTCAAGGCGTTTGAAAGGCAGTCAGGAGATGAAGACTGAAGAGGAGCTCAGAGATTGCTTAAAAATTCAAAAAGTGTGATTAGTTTGTTGGGATAAGTGAGCTGTTGGCATGGATTCCTCCTGTTGCAGTATTCATGTTAACCTTTATTGATAAGACAGCCAGGTGGAATTCCCCTTCTTCAGCTGAAGCAGCTTCTGGTGAAACACATTCCTTGATAGTTTTTCTGTTTCTCCATAAAAGACTTCACAGCTCAAGCCTTTGGGATACAGGAAATCTGAATAAATGATTAAAAATCTCCCATTTGAGTCCATGTTTCTTGCAATGTATTTGTCTACCTGAGAAACCTCTTGCAAAATTGCAATATTCCATGTTCATTTGGATTATACACATTATGTAGCTCCCTCCAAAAGCAGCAGTTTGAGTCAGTGCCTAAACTGTTTTGTCATCCTTGAAGCATTTGCTTCATAGCTTTTATGTTCTAGATATAGAATATATTTCTATATTTACTAGCAAGATGAGGACATTGTGAACGTAAAAAGTAAGAAACATTTTTATTAATCTGTAAACAGAGTTCTTTAACTTAAGCTTCTTTAGAAGATTAAGATGCTTAAGGCCAGATTTGGAAATACATGTTGATTTTTTGGATGTGCAGATGAATATCTAATACGTATCTATTATGTAATAGCTTTGTAAGGAATTTAAATGAACTTGTCACCTAAACTCTTCCAACTTGGGAATGGCAGATAATTTAAGCACTTTTGTAACTATCTTGAGATGCCTGAGATTACCATTGAAAACTTGACTGTAGGTCTCCAAAGCACTTCTAAAAATATTACTCTGAAGTTTTGCTTTTTGAAGGGCTGATTTTTTTTTTCCATTTGAAATTGTTATGGCTGTTGAGGTGTTTGGTAACTCTGTAAGTTGGCAGTTAAATGGCAAAAAGCACTGAGCTGAAAGCTCATCTTGTTGTTTTCTAAACTAGATTAACATAAATGATAGGGAAATAATGAGAAAACCTTGTGTTTTCTCAGGTATAGGGGAAGAAGCTCTAATTACAATTTTACAGTTACCATTTTTTCTTGTTTTCTTCTTAGAGCCAGGTACTGAAGAAGTGAAAAAGCTTCTCCTGCTTTTGCTTGGTTGTGCAGTTCAGGTGAGTTTAATTGTGTTTGTCTCTATGAAACTTCTGAGTTACTGATCTCTTTTCTTACTTTTTTAATACTTGGGGTGGTATAAAACTTTTCTTCCTTTGGTGGTACAATTGCATTTCTTGAAAAATCGGAATATTCTGATTTTTAATGAAGTGGCTACAACCCAGCACCTGTTATTGTACAAATACTTCCAATACCACCATAACCTTCTAATGGGTTATTAATTTCAATAGTGTTAATTTACCTGATATTGTAAAGAAAGGAAGGAAATGGTAAAGCACTGAAAATTAACTCACTGCACTATTTCATGCATCTAATAAACTACCAAAAATCTGAGTAAGTAGCAATTTTAAGAAACCTCTTCCTTGTCCCATTTCAACTTGTTTTTCCTTGTATCATTTAAATAGTGTTGAAAGCTATAATTACTGTAAAATGGCATAAACCACAGATTTACTGGTCACCAGAATTATTGGATAATAATTTAGCCGTGTGACCATTGCAGTGTCAGCTTTATATGTTCTTGCTCTTAGAAATACAAGAGGAACGAAAATATTTCTGATTATGCATATAAATGTGTATAAAATAGATGTCTTTATTTTTAGTGTCAGAAAAAAGAAGAATTTATTGAAAGAATCCAAAGTCTGGATTTTGATACCAGAGCAGCTGTTGCAGCCCATATTCAGGAGGTATTTGGGGGGGCGGGGGTGGGGGGTTTGCTTTTAATTTTGGGGATTTTTTTGAGGTGGAATATTGTATTGCAGGAAGGGGAATTGCACATGTTCAATGGCAAGTAAATCACATATGTGATTTGCATATTGAGTGGTTGTAGTAAGCAAAGAAAGCTTTATTTTTTTCACTTGAGTCACAAAAAGATTTCATGATTGAGCATTTTTGGGTTATATTTTTAAAGCAGTACCAGAAAGCAAGTTTGTTGCTTCAAGGATTTCTTAGTTACATATAGCAAATTTAGTTGATTGAAATCTTGATATGCAAATTTCTCTATAAAATAAAAATCCAATCAAATGTATGTGTTACATAATTTATAATGTGATTGTCACCTTGCCAGAGGGACAAAGTGCTGCTTTCAGGTAGACAAAAAACTCTTCCTTTACATACAATTAAATATATTTTAAATGTTTTTTGATACCTTGTCCAGAGAATTTAACGTGTAGAGTTGCAGCTTTATTTTCTTTATGCTTCCTTTCGACTCTTAAAATTTCAAGAGGATGTTTCTTCTCTTTCACTTCACCCTGTATAGGTAACTCATAATCAGGAAAATGTGTTTGACCTGCAGTGGATGGATGTCATTGTGCTGACACAAGAGTATGTTGAGCCTCTCCTGAAAAATATGGCATTGCATTTAAAAAGACTTATAGATGAAAGAGACGAGCACTCAGAGGTATGGATGTGGGTTGGTGCTTAAGAGAAATACAAGAAATCTTTACTTTTTTTTGAGATACTGTAGCTCAGGATTTTTATAACTAACAGCTGACATGTTGAAGCAAGGATTCCTGACTGCCAGAACATTGTTGTAGGGAGTTTCTTTGTGCATATTCGTTAAATTATGTAGGAAAGATAAAGTAGGAAAGATAATAGGTGATCTTTTCCACATAACCAGTGGGAAACAACTTCAGCTTTCATCAGTAGCTGAAAACAGAGAATCCAAAGGGGTATCAGCTGCATTTACCAGGAATCAATAACCCATCAATTTGCAAGCCAGTCACTGAAAGCTGCCTGTTCTGTTCCCATGTCCTGTTGTCCAGATTTGAGGGGGATAAAGCAGAATCCATACCAGGAGAGGAGGTTTTGCAGGCTTATCGTGAGACACAGTTGTTGTACCGTGTTAGAATCAAGGAACAGAACTGTATTTAATAAAAATTACAAGTTGTGAATCATCTCAGTGGTCCCAGATTTGCCCCTCAGTAGAGTGGCTGTATCAATGTTGCAATTATTCCAGATATTCCAGTTTTTCCGGATCACAGCCTTGATAGGAATAAAACAGAGGGTAGAGGATGGGGGTGATGCCTTTGTGCAAAGCAGAGGAAAAAATACTTTAAACTGTGAGAGATGTTCATATTTGGCTAACACCTTTATTTGTAGGCGGAAATAGGAGTAATCCTGTAGCTCTGATGCTTTATTCAGTTGCCAAGGATGCTGCTGCTCACAGAAGAGCAAGTTGATCTTTATTTTCAGGAGCCAGTGGTTTTCAAGGAATTCACACCTTTCATTACCCAGTCTGTTCTGAACACTGGTCATTTTGTGGGCTTAAAAGTCTTAAGTGGGAAATAAAATTTAAAATAGCAGAAGGTCCTGTCCAAGAGCTGTAACTCTTTGCTTTAGGCATAGAGGTGCAGGCAGAGCTTTTGACTTCTTTGATGGCCAAAACCTTTCCATCATTCTTGTGCCATTGCAGTGTTTGATCTGATTGACACGCCCAGAGATGGCTCTGTGAGTGCCGCTCTGGACTTTTGCCTGTGCTCTGACTCCCCAGACCATCATCGAGCTGTCGGAGGAGCGGGACTGTCTCCGTTTCCTGCCGCACGCGTCGGCGGCGCAGTCCCCATGCGGCTCCCCCGGCATGAAGCGCACTGAGAGCCGGCAGCACCTGAGCGTGGAGCTCGCCGACGCCAAGGCCAAGATCAGGAGGCTTAGGCAGGAGCTGTGAGTACCATTGCACACTCAGATCCTTTCAAATGCTGCCTTGGCACACTTCTGGTCCTCTTCAGACCAATTCTTCATCCTTTCAAATGCTTTTTTTAGTTATTGCTCCCCAGGAGGTGTATTTTTATTAGTACAAGAAGATTTGTGGACCCATGGGACAAATACAACTTTTCATCTGTGTTTGTCTCTGTTTGTATTCATAATGATGTTTTGACCTAAATTTTACACTCTGATGTCTCTAAAATGATGGATTAAAGGTGGAAGTCTCACAAATCTCAGCATTTTGTTCTCAAACCGAGTGGTCATTAAAAGGAGATGATGCAGGAGGGCTTCTCTCTCAGCAACATGATTAGGTGACCTGTTTCCAACAAGAAATACTCACTTATGGGTAATTCATGGTTTAAATTCACTGCAGATAGGACAAAAAATGTCCATTAGAATGCTTTCCTGACCCCCACCTGTTTGTTCCTGTGTGAAAGATTTCTTGTTTGCACAATATTTACTTGCTCCTGAAAACTGCTCCTGGTTCTATAGGTTTCTGTGGGGACTTCGGCTTTATAGTCAAGGAGCAAATGTGAGCGGAGTGAGGAGTTTATATTCAAAGAGAAGATCAATAACAGTCCTGTGGAGAACCTGCTTCTCCCTGTAGCAATGTGTCAGTTGTTTGAGGAGAGTGAAGTGTGTGTGTGTTCTGAATTAAAATGCTCACTCTGAAGAGATTCAATATGTGTAGAAACAGCACAAATAAAGAATTTTTTTGTTGTTGTTAAATTCAGCAATGGAGAGAGGAGACAGGTAAATTAAATCACAAGCTGAAGGTAGCATAAGTCACAATTCCCAGAGTTTGTTGATCAGATCGTTTCTAGCTGGCTGGGTTAAGGATCTTGTTGATTTACTCCAAAGATCCCCTTCCCCCACTACAGCGTGGTCTTCATGAGGAGCTGAGGACAAAAGATAGGGCTCTTTTTTCCTGATGTCTGTGTTATTATGTGTCTCCTGCAATGAGCCCGCCCAGGATATTCTATAAACAGCTGCACCAAGAAAATTAGTGAAAAAATTGCTGTTATTAGTTTGATTGACAGTTAATAGCCTAAACAGTGAACACTGGTATGTTCTGTATAATTTAGTCCAATCCTCTCCAGTCTGTAGCTGAAGCGTGCAATTAGGGCAACACTGATGGCTCAGAACAGTCCACATTTTGCACTCTTATTTGAATTCAGTTGGTAAATAATTTCCCTTTACGTGGAGGTGTATCTTAAAATATCAGAGTTGGATGAATTAACTTCAGTCTGCAGCATTTAGTGTTGAATGCTGCATCTATTTGATAAATTTGAAATTACATTAATTCCAGACTTGAAAATACTCAGCATAAAATTTATTTATAATCTGGTTTTGGCAGTGAACCTTCATACCTGGTTTAATACGCAGTATAGCTGATGTAATTTCATATAAAAGATCTCTAAAGAGTATTTTTCAGTTGGATGCAAACCAGAGAATACAGAAACTCCAAAGCTAGAAATGGCACACCTCATTTTCTGAGTGTTGAGTTCTGTGTGTTCCAATGTAGAACAATAACAGGACTATAGAATATGGATGGAAAAGTTACAGAAATCAGGAATAAATTTGTGTTTGTGCCTGGTTTCTGAGCACCTCTGGAGAGGGAAAGCTGTGACAGGGATGTTGCACTGAGCTGTGTGGAGCTGAGCCTCCTGTGCTTGTAGGCTCAGTGACCTTTTCCAAACAATCCTTTTCCAAAAAGATCATTCATGGTGAAATTGGCTCATTTTTGAAAGCAACTGCTCTAGTTTTGTTTAAAACTGACCTATTATTTGTTGTTATAATTGCTTAGAAATACATTTCAGTCCATTAAATTTTCTTATTTCCCACTTTTCTACTTTTGTTTCTTACTTGTATTCCAAAATGTGGAATAATATAGTAACAGCTCTGAATAATGTATCTTTTAAGAATATTCAATATTGGCAGGTTTTTCAGCAGCAAATACTGTTTGTTCTGAGGTGCTGTTGAATTTTGAGCATCAGGTGTTTTTTTGTCTGTGAGATAATTAAATATTTCCTTTGCACTTACTCATGGTTTAACAAACTCATTTTTTAAGGATTGGGAAATGAGTTGGAAGTTAAGAATGAGTCCTGTGAGAATTGCAGCATTCTACGTCAAATTGTTTTTATCACAGGTTTCTGAGTAGACTAAAACAGACACCCTGTTGTTTCCATAAAATTAAAATTCATTGTGCGTTTCATGAAATTACTGAGCTTATTAAGCAGTATCTTCTTCACTTGAGTAAAGACACCTAAACCCCTTAATTCTTCTCTGCAAGAAAAGGAAAAATTACAGAACTATAAAAGTGCTTTTAAAATTGACTTTACTTGATTGTGACAAAGGGTCAATGTCTGGTTCTCCTGGAAAGAATTTGGACCTTTTGAATGTGTAATTTGAAATTATTCTGAATTGATTTTTGGATATGGATCTCCTGGTACACATTCATGGGTGTTGTCTGTGTTTTTTTACACAAAATCCCTTATTGCAAAAATTCCCTTATTACACCCCGTGTTCTGTCCTGTGTGAGTTGGAAACAACAATTTAAAGCACTATGAAAAGTCTACCAACATCTAAAATACTAGATAGAGATTTAAACCAAAAGAATAACCAAGTCATGATGGCAACACTAAATTTTACACTCTGATTTCCCTGAAATTGTGGGTTAAAGGTGGAAGCCTCACAAATCTCATCATTTTGTTCTCAATCCTGGTGATCATTAGCAGGTTTCATGGCCACATTTAACTGGTTTGTGTTTTCTCCTTCAAGTGAGGAAAAGACTGAGCAGCTGCTTGACTGTAAACAAGAATTGGAACAGATGGAAGCTGAACTGAAGAGACTTCAGCAAGAGGTGTGGGTTTAACAATTTTATTATTTTAAGAGAAGTTGCCATCACCAGAACAATTCACCACTTTTTTTCAGATGTTAAGTATGTTTTCATGTTTATTTTTTTATTTTGCACTCTGAACCTGATCTTGTGTAATTTATTCCTTTATTTGTTATATTATGATGGAAAAAAATGCCCTGACTTCTCTGATGTTTTTTTGTTTCTTCATTCAAGCAATTTGCCACCAGTGTATCCTCTGAAAGGATCTTCTTAAAATGGAAGTGCTCCAATTTTGTCTGGTTTTGCTTTATACTTTGTGTGGTGATAATGAGGGGGTTACCCTAAATACATACATAAATACACACTATATATAATTATAGTGAGTCTCTGTAAAAGGCCAGTGCAGTTTCCTTGGAAATACATAATCTACAATCCTCTACAATAGATTCGATTTTTTCTTTGTCTTTCTCAGAATTAACAATACCTCTCTGCATTCCCTTAATTTAAACAATGAAGAAGCTGTGTTATCCTTCAGCATGTTCTGTCCAGTCCTACCTGCATTCCTATGTCTCCCTTTGTCCCAGAACATGAACCTGCTGTCAGATGCCCGCTCGGCCAGGGTGTACAGGGATGAGCTGGATGCGCTCCGGGAGAAGGCGATCCGCGTGGACAAGCTGGAGAGTGAAGTCAGCCGCTACAAAGAGAGGCTCCATGACATCGAGTTCTACAAAGCCAGGGTGGAGGTGAATAAATCCAGGGGAAAAATCACCCGGAGCCACCATTCTTCTCTTGCCTGGGGCTCTTTTCAAAGTGTGTTTGGAGATTAAAGTGTTGGGATGTGAGAAACGGTTGCAGCTTCTCGCTCTGGGATATGGCAGTCAGGCTTTTGTGACAAATCCCAGTTTTTAGGGAATTGTCTCTGTGTGTAATGGCATGGAAGTCAGTGGTGTTCACCAGAGCTCTAAGCTGGCAAGGCTGGTGGAAGCCTCTGTGAAGGATGGATTGAGAAACCCACACAGGAATTAATTCAAAAAATGCTGTAAATACAACAATTCCTTTCTCTTCCTGTAGGTCTCCTCAGGGAAAGCAATTTTCTAAGTCAAGTGTTGAGGAAATGAAGGCTGTTCACATAAACGAGTACAGGCCAATGGCATAAAATACACTAAAAAAAGATGTACCAACACCATGCAAGGGGAACTTACAGTTCTGGCATGAATTAGTGATTTAGGAGATGAATCAACATGAAGGAATTTATCAGACCATCATTCTGTCTGTAAATGCCAAATTTGATAGGCAAGTGCCATATGGTATAAAAATCAGTAAATGAAAACAGATTAGTGTACAGGATTTGACAGTGGAAGTTTCATTTTCACAGAATGTTTAAACTAATAAACACCCTTAAGCATAAAATTGTTTATGTATTTTCATAGCCTGTAAACTATTGGATATTTCAAGCATGCTTCAGTACAGACAGATGTTAATTAGTTGGGCTTGCTTCATAATAATTATGAGTTAACTTAGTATTAGTGTAGGGAGAAGAATGAAGGATATTTATGTGATCTTTTTTCAGATTTTGCAGCTGACTGTGCTGAGGTTTGAAAAGTTTTGTCTTTATATCATGAGAAAAATTGTTAATTATGTATTTTACACATTGCTTTTATCAGATGCTATTAAAAAATCCTCTGTGTACCAAAATTAAAGCTGCTCAGACCCTTTGAGAGTGGCTGGTTATATTTTAAGATTGTGGTTGCATTTTCAGCATCATGGCCTGACTTTGGGCCCAGTGGCCTATAAACCTAATTTTGGGCTGTACATGTAGTACCTCTTTCCAGATCACAGCCCAAATCACAGAGATTGTGATGGTTTGGTTATAATTATCAACATCTTATTTGTTCTTAATGGCTTAAGGAATATTTAATTTATGTCAAATTTTACTTTCACAGAAATTCATAAGTTGCATTTCAGTGAAATTTTTATAAAAAATCTGTTATAGCTCCCAGTTTTAGCTTAGGTTTCTGAAACTGGTTGTGATGTATATCAAAGTTTGTATGAGCAGGGGAATACTTCTGGTTTGGGATTTATTTGTTGTTGTTGCTCCATTTTTGCAGGAGTTAAAGGAAGACAATCAAGTGTTGCTAGAAACCAAGACAATGTTGGAAGACCAATTAGAGGGGACCCGAGCCCGTTCGGATAAACTGCACGAGTTGGAAAAAGAGAATTTACAACTAAAAGCTAAATTGCATGATATGGAAATGGTGAGTGTCAGGGGAGGGTGGCAAAGGCAACTGATACACACTGAATTTGATCTCTGTTTTTAATAAAAGCCTTCAAAATAGCGGATAGAGAAGGAATGCAATGGTAAATGTAGAGATTCAAGAGGAATAGGATCAATTTTTTTGATGTGACTTTAATCAATTGTCTCTTAAATACTGTGTTTACCCTATGCACTTTGTTTCCTAATATTCACAGAGAAGTAAACTTGGGAAGAGTAGGGAGTATTTGCTGTAGTTTATGAGGAAAGGAGTTTCTTCTTTGTAATCTTCTTTACTGATTTTTACTGTTCCCTTCAGAGTTCTCACAACTTCTCCCAGTTCCTCCACATCTCTGGTTCCTCCCATCTGTCTGGCCAGATCAGAAAAAGCACTTTGCCCTTCCTTGTGACAACATAAGATAATAGAATCTTGAAATTAATAGAATATAGATAGTAAAACTAAAATAGAATATAGAAGTAAAATACTTTGAATGTATTGCGACTTTTCTTCTAACATGTGAAAATAATTTTCAAGGAGCGTGATATGGACAGAAAGAAGATTGAGGAGCTCATGGAAGAAAATATGACCCTAGAAATGGCTCAGAAACAAAGTATGGATGAATCTTTGCATCTTGGCTGGGAGCTGGAGCAGATAAACAGGACTACTGAACTTTCTGAAGGTAAACATAATTAATACTTGCAAAGCTATTGAAATGGAAATCTCAGAGGCTGGATAGCATTAGGAAATTAAATGTCCTTATTTCTGAGGTAGAGAGTGTGTTGTCCTCTGGAGAAATGCTGATTCCATGTATCCATGGAGATACAGCTTACAAGAAAAGTCTGTTCTTGTGGTTCTTGTTCAGTTAAATAGTGATGTAAAGCCCATAAATAACTTGAAATTAGGTTATTTTGCCATTCAGGCTTCTGTACTCTGCAGCACAGATCATGAGTCTTCTTGCTTTGCTGTTCTCAAAGTTAAGGAGAAGAGCTGTGGTAAAAATTTTGATTCTTCCAGTATAGCATTCTTGGATATAAACTGGATTCTGTGCAAAGCACTTGTGGAATTTGGAGATACATCCTGAGTTGTAGGAAACAAATCTGTGCTGTGATTAGGAACATTAGGAGAGTAGAACATATTTTAATCTCTAATATTTCTAATCCTGATCAGCTCTGGTCACCAAGAAGGCACTGGAAGGACCTTCAAAGGCTGTTAAATCCTCTAAGTTATAAAATGCAAAATCCCAAGAACTCTGGCTAATCAGCCACCTTTTATTTTAATAATGGTGGTTTTCTCCTGCAGTGCCCCAGAAATCACTGGGCCATGAGGTGAATGAGCTGACATCCAGCAGGTTACTGAAGCTGGAAATGGAAAACCAAAGTTTGCTGAAGACAGTGGAAGAACTGCAAAGTGCAGTGGGCTCAGTGGAAGGCAGCAGTTCAAGGATACTGAAAATGGAAAAAGAAAACCAAAGACTTAGCAAAAAGGTAAAGGTCAGGGTGTGCTTGGATTGTGTGAGAGCTGCCTGATGTTCTTTGCTGTTTTCTTCTTAAAGGGTAATACTGTGACGGCTGTTATTTTGGGTAAGGCATTCAAAGGGTCTAAGTGGAGTTACAGTGTTTGTAAGTTTATGGGAAAAAATAAAACCACTTCCAGGAGGCTTTTCTCTTTTCATTGTGTGAGAGTGTGACCAGTTTATTCAGAAAGGTCTTACACCAGTGAGGGGAAAACATAATAATATATTGGGGATATGATGAAAGTGATTTAGAATACTGGAGAGCATTAATTTTGGTAATTATGAAGCAGAAGAAAGTGCGTGTGCAGGAGTGGAGAGCGAGTGATGAGTCTGAGCTGAAAACTTGGTCCTGTGTCCTCATTTTAGCTGAGGAAGGGAGAAGGTGGGTCAAGGAATTGATAAACAACTCCAGAGGGGAGTTTGCCAAGTTTAGCTATGCTGAGCTACAATACTTTGCTCCTCAAATTATGTGTATCAAATAGAATAATTTATTCAGCGGTATTTATAGAGAATAATAATTTGGAGAAAAAAAAAAAAAAAAAGAAGCTGGGACTAATTACAGTGGAGTGAAAATGTCTAAAATTCCTGAAATAGCTTTGGCTTCAGCAGCTATTTCAGGTGAAAGACTATTCTTAGAGTGGGTAAGAGAAAATGAAAAACAGAAAATTAAAGAAATCCCTACTGTGTTCTATGCTTCCGTAAGTTTTCTGATTCCTAAGAAGCTGGTGGTTTTTGGAGCAGCTTCTGTGCTGTGCCCAAAAGGCATCTGGGAGGTACAAAAAAAAGGAATAGGTGTAAGAAGCACACAAACATCGTTCAGATTGACTTGTTGCCACTTAAATGTGACAGAAAAATCATGCTTGGGTGTTTTAAATTTTAAATAGTTTTGCTCTCTGCAAATTGGAGCCATTTGACAAAACAAACCCATACATTTAATTCCCAAGGAATCATCTGAATTATCTCTTGAAATAGTTAAGTAAGATCAAACAACATTCAACCTTCCGAAGTTAAAAGGGTCTTGGAGGAGCAGTATAAATCTCACTAAAATGGAATTTTGAGAGGAAAAAAAGATGCTTGAGGAAATATACAGAGCCTGAGAAAATCTGACCCTTTTTTTTTTTACACTAAAGTACTTTACAGATACAGTGTTCTGAGCCAGGGAGAAAATGTATTCCCAGAAGAAATTAATGTTTCAATTAAAGATTAGAAAACTCTGTTTTATTCTTTCCCTTAAGCTTCTTTATTCGTTTCTGTAAGGGTGCCTTCAACCCAGCTAAGACTGTAATTTTTAAGTACATTTTAAAACTTTTGTTTTTCTTCCCAGCTTGAAGAGCTGGAGAATGAAATTAGCCAAGAGAAACAAAGTCTTCAGAACAGTCAAAATCAGAATAAAGATTTGATGAAAGAAAAAGCACAGCTTGAAAAGACACTTGAAGCACTTCGAGAGAACTCAGAGCGACAAGTGAGTAGCAGAACCAAAAGTTTTAATGTTGCTTTGTGCTCTGCTGGTCTCCTTTTGTAGGATTTTACAGACATAAAGGGACTGTAAATGTAGAGGATTTGCCAAAAGGAGGTTCGTGCAGGAAAACAGCTTTGCTGAGAGCTGCAGCCAGTGAGAGATGTGACTCATTTCTGGCTGGGGCTTTCCTGGTGGGTTTACAGCTTTGTGGTGCTTGTAACGCTCCTGTGGCTTCTGTGGGCATCTGCTGGAGTTGCTTGGAGGGTGTAGCTCAGCCAGAAGAGAAAATTGGGAACTTTGGAGGAAGGCCAGACACCTCCCAGAGGAGGAGAACAGGTCCCAGGCAGCTGGCAGTGCGTAGACTAATGTTGGAATCTTGATAGGAATTCCAGCAGCCTTGGGTCCAGCTCCATAATTCTGCCCTGTACTGGGATGGGTTCCTGGTATGACCACCTGGATTTATTTGTAAGTGCCAAAAACTGGCACCTGAATCTTTGTAAAAGATGTACCTGTGCCTGGTGGACACTGGCACCTTCTGAGGTGTCTGCAGAGCAGCCACCAGAAAAAGAGTTCTGGAAATCCCAGATTTAGGAGTTGAGTCCTTTAGAATTAGAACTGCCAGTTCTGATTTTGGCAGTTACAAATTCTATTTATACCTCCTGATGACATGGCCATTTAATTTAAAGTACAGTATTTTGAAATGCAGAATATTATATTTCAAAAAATGCTGAATATTTTTAAAGGTCCTGTTTAATCAGTAAATGAAATTCCAGAAGGAAAAAAAAAAGGGAAAAAAAAAAGCTTGGCATGAAAGGTTTACTTTCATTTAAAGATATGTATCTTGTAAGACTGATATTTCAGTGGGACTATTTCTGCTTAAAAATAATACACTTAAAGAGCTGATGGGTCAACAGCATCTTCCATATCTCTTCCAAAATCCTGTGCTGACACTTACTGGAGTTGACTGTAGGAGGTTCATTTGATCTCATTTGAAATCATGGAGGCGTTTATCAGGATTTTTTGTAGAGATGGGATTATAGACACAGGATTCATGGAGAGTAATTCAGTGCCATGCCAGCTGCTCCAGAGTTGTGGTTTTAGGCACCTGTTAATGAGTTTCTGGTGAATATTCCAGAACACTTTGCCATTGCTGGGAGCAGAGCCGTGGATCTGTAAATAAAAGTTTCCATTCAGATTTCACTATGGAGGTACAGCCTATAATTTTCTCGGTCTGTTTTTCATTGCAAGCAGCACTTTTGCTTTTCTCCCAAACAGTTTATTGTTGAAACATCCCTTACACTGGGTTATTAGTGTACACTTAAATATTGATCCAAACAGTTTTGCTGGATTTTGCTGTCTGGTGTTACATGCCCAAACAATTCCAGATGATTTGGAACAACCTAAAAAGTCAAGAAATACTAAAAATTAAGGTGTAAGTTCTGCCTTTATCCTCGAGGCAGGTCTGGGAAAATGTTTCCTTAGAAAATAATTCCAATGTGATTTACTTTCTCTGAAGCTGGTTAGGAACAGAATATCCAAAGGTTCTTCTTAACTCAAAAATCAGTGTAACTTTGGTGTATTTCTTCTCAAATTGTTCTTGACTGTGATCAGGATGCCCTCATCTCCCACCCATCACCTCTACTTATTCCAAATGAAATAAAGAGATTTTTGTGGCTCCCACACCTCCCTCCATCTCAGGTTTGGTTTAAAACTTGCTGCAGTCCTGTTCTTCATGGGTGCACAGCTCTGGAAATCACAGAGTGTAAGAATAAACAATCTAAACGAGGGTAAACACAAATGAAAATTAAATTTGCTAGGAAGTAGGTAAAGCTTTACTTTGATTTGTGCTTTATTAGTTTGGGGTTTAGGTTTATCTATTAATGTTCAAGAGGAAGAGATTTGAAGATTTACTTTGTCGTCAAACTTGAAATAATGTTTGTAATTCTTCACATAAATATTAGCAGAGTAAGAGGTTTTCTTTAACTTAAAATAAAAGGTAAATATGATATGATGAGTATCTTTTAGTTTATATATGAAAACAGTTCCTTGTTGGCACATTGTTTATCACTTTACCATTTTTCTACCCAAATTAGATTAAACTCTTAGAACAAGAAAATGAACACTTGAATCAAACTGTGGCTTCTCTAAGGCAGCGCTCACAAATCAGTGCTGAGGCGAGAATGAAAGAAATTGAAAAGGAAAATAAAATCCTCCATGAATCTATCAAAGAGACCAGCAGTAAGCTAAATAAGATGGAATTTGAAAAAAAACAAGTCAGGAAAGAACTGGAACACTACAAAGAGAAAGGGGAGAGGGCAGAAGAATTAGAGAATGAGCTGCATCGTCTGGAGAAGGAAAATGAGTTATTACAGAAGAAAATCACCAACCTAAAAATCACTTGTGAGAAGATCGAGGCCTTAGAACAAGAGAACTCTGACCTGGAGACAGAGAACAGAAAGCTGAAAAAAACCTTGGATAGCCTGAAAAACCTCACTTTTCAATTAGAGTCCTTAGAAAAGGAGAATTCCCAACTCGACGAAGAAAATTTAGAGTTACGGAGGACAATTGAATCCTTGAAGTGTACAAGCATTAAAGTGGCACAGTTACAGTTAGAAAATAAGGAGCTGGAGAGTGAAAAGGAGCAGCTCAAAAAAAGCCTTGAACTGATGAAAGCCTCTTTTAAGAAGACTGAACGCTTGGAAGTCAGTTACCAAGGCCTGGACACAGAAAACCAAAGGCTACAGAAAGCTCTGGAAAACAGCAATAAGAAGATTCAGCAATTAGAGAGCGAATTACAAGATTTAGAGACTGAAAATCAGACCCTGCAAAAGAACTTGGAAGAGTTAAAAATCTCCAGTAAGCGCCTGGAGCAGTTGGAAAAGGAGAATAAGTTGTTAGAACAAGAGACTTCTCAACTGGAAAAGGATAAGAAACAGCTGGAAAAGGAAAATAAAAGACTTCGACAGCAAGCAGAAATTAAAGATAGTACCTTAGAAGAAAATAATGTCAAAATCAGTAATCTGGAAAGGGAAAATAAATCTCTCTTTAAAGAAATCGTTGTATATAAGGAGTCTTGTCTGCGCCTGAAAGAGCTGGAGAAGGAAAACAAGGAACTGGTGAAAAGAGCTACCATTGATAAGAAAACCCTGGTCACTTTGAGAGAGGTAAACACAGAGGAGTTGCCATTCCCATCATGATATGTTTATAATGTACGGAAATTATATCTGGGTTTCTTATTTGGGTTTTTTTTCTCCTTTAATCTGTCTACTGTTAACACCTTTATGCATTAGATAATCAAAATTTCTGTAATCATAGTCATGAGAAGGAAGAATATCATATTGCTGGAATGTTTCCCCTTCACTGTCATGTTCCAGACCAAATTTAAAGGGAAATTCTGAAGGGAAAGGGAGAGAGCACAGAGAAATCCTATTTTAGTTACAATATAAGGTCTGATACAGCTGAAAGCTGACAACTGGAAGAAGAATTGAAGTTGAATTATTGCAGTCATGTAGTGATAAAACACCCTTGTCTCAGCTCTCCTAGAACTATGATTACATTATTTTATTTTGCTGAAAATACTTACTGTAGTTTTTTCTGTGCAAGGACTTGGTGAATGAGAAATTGAAGACTCAGCAGATGAACAATGATCTAGAAAAACTGGCCCACGAGCTTGAAAAAATTGGCTTGAACAAGGAGCGTCTTCTGCACGATGAGCAGAGCAGTGATGACAGGTGAGAAGGGCAGGGCCTCCATGACAAAAAGGACAAATGAGGATCTTTTTTATTCATAAAGTGTTTTTGCAGACTGGTTCTGTGCATACTCTTAGAATTTTAAGGCACACTCATAGACCCAAAAAAAGAACTTAATATTTTTGGAAATTAATTAGTTGATGTGCTTTCACATTCAGCTGAATGTGACAGTGAGTTGCCACTTTTTGTTGCTAGGAGACTCATTGAAGTATGTCAGGAGATACAGTTAATTATAATTAAAATGCTTTATGCTCTAGTCAGCAGCAGCAACAGTAGCAGTAAAAGATAATTAGCTCAAAGTAGGTTTTCTTTCCTTTTTGTCTGCCTGTCTGACACAAATGGTTTTTATCACATAGTGATTACCTAAAGTGTCTCACTCTTTCCTTGCAACCATTTCCTTCTAATTGTTCCATCCTAAAGAAGCTGCATTCCCACTTCCCCTGGCTGGGTAATATCCAGTGCTTGAGTGTCTTCAGAACTTGGTGGTGTCTCCATCACTCCACCACACCTGCCACTGGAAAGCAGCTGCTGCCCTGACATCTGTTTCCTGTGCTGCATTTTTCCTCCTCTACCTTATCCTGAGGGATTTAGGGAGAATTGGTGACAGGGGCAAAGCAGACAGTGTGGGCTTCTGGCCAAGCTTTGCTTCCCAGTGCAGTTCTGCTGTCATGATCTGTTATTACAACTGATTGTCGTGAGCCTGGAGATGGATCTGGGGCCTTCTGTGTCCAAAGGAGCCCAAATAACGCTTGGGGTTTGAATCCAGCTTCCCTTTCCTAGTGCTCTGTCCCAGGGGTGGTGCCAGGATCCTGTGGGTGAATGTGTAACCCCCTCTTGGTTTCTGCTGGTGGCTTTTACCTGCATTTCTCAGCTCCCAGATGAGCTCAGGAGAAGTTCTCAGAACTTGGACTGGTTGGATTTCTTCTGATTTAAGCATTTCTGTGCCACATAAAGCACTTGATAAGCATTTGGTGTGTAGTTAGACCCAACAAAAAACCACCAGTCCTTGATCCAGGGTGAAGCTTAAACTTAGATGAAGCTCAGATTGAGCAACATTTAATCAAGTTCTAGGTTAGAGGAGGTTGGGCTCTGCTGCTGGCTTCAGCTTCTTCCCAAGCTCCATATAGAGCTGGAGGATCATGAAAGAGCGATGTTTGTTTTCAAAGTGAAAACTAGGATTGGTTTGAAATTTTGCTTTGCCAGTAAATATCTTGCTTTTCCATTGTTCTCAACTTCTTCATTCTTCACAAAGATACCTGGATTGCTTTCCTTACATGACAATACATAGATGAGTCATTACCAGCTCTTTCATCAGGGCTATGAAGAGCTGGGTTGATTATGGATAAAATTACTTCTCAGTGTAGGTTTTCATCTGCCTCTGTCATTTTGATGATGGAAAGTAAAAATGTATCATTTTCCTCCTCCTGATTGGAAAGAGCTGCTTGTGGTTTTTAAGAAGTTATCTTGGTAGCACCTCAGAGTCTTCCTGCTGAGGTCTAAACTGGCCACATTTTATGAGTTAACTTTGAAGTGTTTTCTGTTCTCTCTTGCCTGCTGTCCTTGGACAAACAGATCTATGGATTTTGACTCTGAATCCAAAATAACCCATAACTTGCAGTTATATTAAAAAATTTGTACCATCTTTCATTGTTCAAAGTGTAAGTGGGTATTGCATCTCTGCTATTATTATTTTTCCTGCTTTGTTTTCTATAGAATTGTGTCATTTTTCAGTAGCAGGAATTACTTTTGTAGCCAAATCTGTGCTTTGGCTCAAGAAAGTGAAATACTGTATATTCTACTAGGCACAGGCTGCCTACTATTCCATAAATCCTTGGGAATTCGTTGTCATATCTGAAAATCTCGGATTCGTCTCCTGCTGCATGATGCTACTGGACAGCTTTCTGCTTATTAATTCTCTCCCATTGGTCTTCTGCTCCAGTTCCTGACTGGATCTGATGCCTTTGTCCATTCAGGAGTCTCCTGCAGTTTATTCCCCTCACTAAACTGATGGATCCTTCAGCAACCAGGATTAGAAAGGGAAATGTCAGTGGTTGGGTTTATTTTTTTCAGCTGTGGGGAGGAGTGGGGTGTTCTCCAGATTCTAAGCCACACACAGGGACTGAACTGCTTACAAGTGACTGATGAGTGTGGGTTTTGGTACTTCCCATAAAGGATGTGCAGTTCTAAAACACTACAGTTTGATCTGACCACTTTTCTCTCAAATTCACATTTTGGGGGGGGTTCGGTGCCCTACAATATTGTGAATATGGTTAAAAATGGAAGCTTTGCACATCAAGGGTGGGAACAGTCTTAAAATACCAGCAGCTGGGCTGAGTGAGCAATTTGCACATTGATGCACCAGACGAGTGTGCACCTGCACAGTCCTATGCTCCATCTCCTTCCCTGTCCTCCCCTTTGGAGCTGGCAGGAAATGGGAACTGATGAAAATCTTGCTCTCCAAGTACTTCACATTCTAATTGAGTTCAGGTCCCCGCTGGATTCGCTGGAGTGGAGCCAGAAGGAGTGCAGGCACCACTCACTAATGATGCAGAGAAACTCAGCACCCCCCTGGTGTGACTGAATGGGTCTTTTTCTGGGTCTAACATGTTCTAAAAGAGAGGGAGAGTCAAAAATGGTTTTGACAACCATCTTGTGGTTATTTTTGATATAAGACTTGCTCTGGATGCTGAGGTGTCTTCATACTTTTGACCACAGCACTCAGGGATTTTTTAATGTAGCTATGAGTCTGTTCTGGAACATTTCAGAATTGAAATACCTCAAAAAACCGTTTGAAATACAGACTCTCTTTTGTTGTTGACCAGTAGGTACAAGCTTTTGGAGTCCAAATTAGAATCCACACTCAAGAAGTCTCTGGAAATAAAAGAAGAAAAAATTGCTGCTTTGGAGGCTCGTTTGGAAGAATCAACAAATCTAAACCAGCAACTGCGTCAGGAACTGAAAACAGTAAGGAAAAGGGCATTTTTTCTGTTACCATTAAATGAGCTGGTTTTATTTCTACACTTTTTGGGTAAGAGAGCAAAAATTGGGCATTGTTACAGTGATAGAAGGCAGGACAAACGTGTGAATGCTTTTAAGACTGTGTTGAAATCACATGAAAAGTTGTTGAGTTTATTCACTGGCCATGAAAACATCAACTGGATAAATAATAACCTGGAACTGATTTGATTTGGGATGTCATTTCCAGTTACATTTTCTGGCCTACCTTGAGCACTCTGAGTAGATTGGTTAAAAAAGGAAATTCTGTCACCTTAGTTGTAGAATTTTAGTATAAAAATTGGGGGATACAGTTAAAAATACTGAAATAAAATAGAAAATAGAGGTCTGCTGTTTGTTGGGGTTAAACTGTTCATATCCATAAATAATTTGTACATCATCTCCCGAAACATATACAAAAAACAAATTTACAAATGCAGTGACAGCACTTGCTGTTCTTTGAGAAGGGGCATGGTCAGGTAATAAATTAATAGATTTAGACCTACAAAATAGAAAATTCTAAGCCCTAACCTAAGTTTTCCTAAATAATTCCAGGTGAAGAAGAACTATGAAGCTCTCAAGCAAAGACAAGAAGAGGAAAGGATGGTTCAGAATTCTCCCCCAAGAAGTGGAGAAGAAAATCAGTCTGTCAATAAGTGGGAGAAAGAAAATCAGGAGACTACTAGAGAATTATTGAAAGTTAAAGATAGATTAATCGAGGTGGAGAGGAATGTAAGATGTGTTTTAAATATGATTCTGGTGGTAATTATTTGTGGTGAGCTGTTCCAGTAATGCAAATGAGGGTGCTGTTAAGACACTTTAATTTATCACCTCGTTTCCAACCCAAGCAGAATCTGAATTAAATACAGAGTGTGTAGCAGCTGGATTCTGCTCTGTGGGATGCCATGAAGCATTTCACAGGCATTTAAATAGCAAATGTGAAAACCTGAATTTGCCCTTTTGAATCCACAGCTCTCTCTCAAATCCCTGTTACATAATCCCTATTTATGCCAGTCTTGGAGGTTCCTCTCCTGTTTCTCCATAGGTGCAACAGCTGTTACCTGTTTTTCCAATGATAAATCCCCCCAAAGTGTGTTTGCTCGCAGTTTTATCCCACTCTGTAAATCTCTGCACAGTCCTGCTGCTTTCTATGGTCTGGAAAACACTTACCTTTTGTCTTGGAGTTGCTGGAGCAGCTGTGAACCAAGGTTTTGTGTGGTTTTAACCCCCAGAATGCAACGCTGCAGGCAGAGAAGCAGGCGCTGAAAACGCAGCTCAAGCAGCTCGAGACACAGAACAACAACCTGCAGGCCCAGATCCTGGCCCTGCAGAGACAGACTGTGTCCCTGCAGGAGCAAAACACAACTCTGCAAACGCAGAATGCCAAGCTGCAGGTAATGCTGCCTTAGTTTGCTTTTCAAAAATTAAAGGGGTTTTTTTTTCTGAAGGAAAACTTAAAATACATGGTTATCATTAGCTTTAAAATCACATTTGACTTCCCAGAGAGTCACAGGAGAGAAGGTGATGTGAAAATAATCTGTACTCAGCAGTCAAGTAATAGTTTGTTTGCTGATGAATAATTACATTTTTAGAAATTGATTTTGATCCTTTGTCCAATGTAAAATCTTGACTTTATACTTAGAAGTAGATTCTCTTATCCAGTCTTCCAAGATTCCTTGGGTATTTTTTAATTGTATTTATACATCTATAAATTAAGTCAGGAAAGTAGTGTGTCCAACCATACTCTAGTAAATTTTATCAATTTTTATAAATATCTAAAAAAATAAAAGTAAAGCCATACCTAAGACGAAGATCAAGATACTTAAATACAGAAGATTTAAAAAAAAAAAAAACCCAAAGAAAATTGAAAGCTACATAAATATGTGAAGACCTGAATTTAGATAATTGAGAGGCAGTAAAAAAGGTAATGCGTGACCATGGAAATTATAAAAATGGTTGTCCCCAGAGTCTTGCAGCTCTTCTGGCCAAAATTCAGATGTTGCCCTTAGAGTTTAATAGGGTTATTAAATATATATCTTTTTTTCTTTAAACATAAAATATTCTTGTTAATGGATTTAATGCTTTTTGGAGTTCTAAGAATCAAAACTTCAAGAGGGGATAAAAACCCCACAATGCAGCAGAAATAGTAAAGAGTGTCAGAAAGGATGGAGGGCTGATGGGAATCAAGATGTCAAGGACTGTTTCAATGAAATAAATAGTTACTTGGTGGATGCCTGGAGTCTCCTCTTACCTCTTCCTGGAAAGCAGAACGTTGTTGTCCCATGGATGCACTTTCTGCTGTCACATTGAAATGTCATTAGTGCACAGCACTCCAGTCAAGCAGGACATTGGTGCACACCCTGTGCCTCCTCTGTTTTTTAAAAACCAGTGGATATGACACAGTAATACTCCGTTTAACCAGCTGAGAGGGGTTTGCTGGGATGCAGAGCTCTCTCTGTACTTTGTAATTCCCTTCCTCAGAAATCCCCAGGCATATCTATGTGGTTCCTTTTTTGCCTCATGCCTAGCAGCACGGGCCTTTCCTCTGTGGTGAGACAATTCTCCATGAACTGCAAATCCAAGTGGAAGCTGAAATGTGTTCAGGAAAATCAAAGTGATGAACTGTTGGCTAAATCTGAAGTGCAGACTGAGCTTCTCTACCTGGACTGTGCCAGAACTGTTCCTGGGCAGCTCATTCTTCTCTTCCTCCTGATAGCCATAAGTAGCAGCCAAGGGAAGGGATGTCTGAAAGGGTAACTGGGAATTCTGACCTAACCAACCTCGGGATTCAGCCTGGGAAGTTTCTCAGCACACCCATGCCATCAGACATGACTTCATCTCCAGTGAAAGGTTCAGCTTTCTCATCTGTAACAAAGAGCACTGCAGTTCCAGCAGGAAGGGATTTGTTCCCTGGTAACAGCGGGAACGGGAGTGAGAGATGGAATTTTTTTTCCTTAATAGATACCCCGAGGGTATTAGAAGGCTCAGTAGTTTGTGGTTTCTGTCTCTTGAACAGGAAAGAGAAGGAAGCTGGTACAGGTCAAGTGACAAGCACCAATTCTTTAACATATCCAATGATTTCTCCAGAGGCACAAAAAATGAAGTTGTTGGTTGGTTGAGACTTTTTTAAACTGTCTAATGTTGAAGGCTTTAGTGTATTAAGACACATTAATACTGTTCTGGGACAGTTGTTGGAGAACTGGTGCTGTTCCACAAAAGAGCACAGAACAGAACATGGGTAGTTTCTTCCAGGTGCTGTTATATATCTCCTTCTCTCTCTATTAAATGGATGCTCCTATAGGAACTCTAATTGTGAAGGAATGCACGGATACCATGAAGATTTTACGGTGACAGTACAGAATTTTTAAAAAAATAAATCTCCATGCCAGTATGAAAGTTCCTTTTATTTTAGTCATGTCACAGATTTGGCTTTTATTAGGATCACTGGTGATCTATTTCTCCAAGGTATCTTGGTGCTAGACGAAAATGGCCCTGTCAGCAAGATAACATTTTAACAGATGTTGAAAGGTAAATAATAGTTTAATCCATCCCTGTCAATTTAATCACATGCTTCAATGCTTTCTGCTGAAAAATATTCTTGGAACGTTTTAAATTGGAGCTGTCTCCTGGGATATAAGAAAAGGTCGTCAGTGGAAGAACCAGAAGATCGCAAAGGGTTAAACCCAAGAAATCTTTAAGTGGGAGGTAAAATAACCCAGACTGCACAACATATGGGGACTCTGCACTCAAGATTAAGCTTGTAATTATTTTTCCTCTGCTGTAAAAGCCAGACTTCTTCTAGAATTTTTTTGTTTAGTTTTACTGTCCGTCTGTCCAACAGCAAGGGGGGTTCAAACATTATTTCTTACGGGTTTGTCCTTGTTCTTTTCAGAGAACTGAAAACCCGGCATCTGTCAATATTTGTGGTCTTCTTAAGAATACGAGGGATTTGTGTTTATTCGTGTGTAGGTAGATCAGGTGCAACTTCCAGATGTAAACCAAGGGAGATAACTGGGAAAATTTGATCAGTGATTCTGGTGAAAGTAACCTAGTGCTGACCTAGGCAGAAAACAGATTTATTCTATTTCCTGTAGCCAGCAGTGGCCTGTTAGGTAACAAGTCAGGTCACTTTGGGAAGTTCTCTTTATATCACGTTTTTCAATCCTAACCTATCTGCATGTATGCAATGGGGTTCCTTCCTGGCTGCAGGTGGAGAATTCCACGCTGAACTCCCAGAGCACGTCCCTGATGAACCAGAACGCGCAGCTGCTGATCCAGCAGTCAGCCCTGGAGAACGAGAACGAGGCGGTGCTGAAGGAGCGTGAGGACCTGAAGGGGCTCTACGAGGCCCTGCTCAAGGACCACGAGCACCTGGAGCAGCTGCACGAGCGCCAGGCTGCCGAGTACGAGTCCCTCATCGCCAAGCACGGCAGCCTCAAGGCTGCTCACAAAAATCTGGAGGTGGAGCACAAGGACTTGGAGGATAGGTGAATACTCAGGAAAACAAGTCTGCTGTTCAGCAGGAATTGCTCTCTAATAAAGCGATAGAATGAATAACATCACCATCACTTAATCACTAAGATACAAAACTTTGACAGAGGCCATTTCATCAAAATTCTTTTTTTTTTTTTTTTTCATGGCATTCCACAAAAAGAAGTGTAAATATTGTCTTTGTCTGCAGGTACAATCAACTGCTGAAACAGAAAGTGCAGCTGGAAGAACTGGAGAAGGTTCTCAAGACAGAGCAGGACAAAATGCTGCAGCAAAGTGAGAAACATGAAACCGTAGCAGCAGAATATAAAAAACTTCTGGATGAGAATGAAAGGTAAAGAGAATTCTGGTACCTGAGCACAAGCCAGTGCAGCCTGAAGAAGTGTTCCTACACATTTCTTAATACCCGGTGGTGCTATTTAAAATATTCATGATCCCACAAAAACAATCATTATATCCTGAGAGGACATGTGGGACAAAGTGACATGGCAGAGCCCAGGAGGAACAGGAATGGCTATGTGTAACCTGCACAGTTGTTAAAGTTTAGGCCATTCCTGTTTTGTGTTGGCAAGAAATCCTGGCTGGTTTGTAACTTTCTTTTATTCTGAAAAGTGAAATCTTAAAACTAGTTGTGATGTAGAGATGTTGCTTTGTATTTAAATATACAGTGAACAGTGCTTGGCTCAAAGGCAGAGCACATTTCTAGGAAAATTAGGCTGGGATAACTTACAGTATGTGATAGTAAGGAATTAGTGTGTGTATTTTATGGAGTAGTTGGAAATGTCATATTTCAGAGGGAGTGTGGGTAACAAATTCATTTCCAGCACTCTTTGATGGTGTCTTTGCATCCCAGGCTCACTCACACATATAGCCAGCTGCTGAGGGAGAATGAAGTGCTCCAAACTGACCACAAGAATCTGAAAACATCATTGAACAATTCCAAACTGGAACAAACACGGTTGGAAGCAGAGTTTTCCAAACTCAAAGAACAGTACCAGCAACTGGATATTACATCAACAAAGCTAAATAATCAGTGTGAGGTATGTGGGAATTATGTTGTTTTGTAAAGGCTGGAATCATTGGAATATTTTTATAATTGTATATAAAGGTTCATAAAATCATATTAAGCGCTGGAGTATGAGTCATTTATAGATAATGAAGTGGATCCAAATACTAATTAATTTGCCTGCTGTACAGGCAATACACAATTTCAGGCTCATATCAGGGAAACTGGTTTAAATTATTTAAAGCATCAAAGAGGCTTTTATCAGTTGATTCATGATTTAATTTTGAGTTTGATTTGACTCTCAGAATCTGTCTGTAGGCCTAAATTTTCTTGATAACCTCATTATCTCTGTGTAAAATACACTCACATACAAATGCATGGGCAATTTCATCTAACAGCTGCTCAGCCAACTTAAAGGAAACCTGGAGGAGGAAAACAGACACCTGCTGGATCAAATCCAGACCTTAATGCTGCAGAACAGGACATTACTGGAGCAGAACATGGAAAGCAAGGATCTCTTCCATGTAGAGCAAAGGCAGTACATGTGAGTTGTGAAAACAAGGAAATCACTGTGATTAGGGCAATGACTCCAGTACCTGCATTTTTTTTAAGTCATCTGTTATATATAGAATTTAACACATGTGACTGCTTCTGAAATGTTTCTCTTTAAAATAAGAATTTCAATGATAAATGTAAAGCAGATAACTCAAAATATGGACATTATATTTGTAGTTCTAAAGGATCAGTGCAACTGTGTTTGTTACTGATGATGGAGGTGAGGAATAAAAACTATATTTATTCCTCATTCTACTACTGGCAAAGTTTAGATTTGTAATCACTGTATTTGTAGATGGATATACATTCATACATGAGTCTACATACATTGCAGATGAATTTTTAGATCTGTAATCTAAATTTCTTTAGTGGACTTGAGAGAAGAGAAAATGTGCTTATCTAAATGATACAGGGCTTTATTTAGAAAGGATGACTGTATGTAAAAAATGCAAACAGAATTTTGTTCCATTTTATATAATGAAATTAAGCTTAAGACTGATTGTTTGCTGTATCTCTTCTTTTTTCAATAAGAAACAAGTGTTATGTAAGAATTCCTCACAAAAGGTGTGGAAATTTTCAGATCAAAGATTTCCAGAGGAACATGCTGCCTACGCATCCTGTATATGTTTTTGAAGCATAAATTATCATCAATTTCTGTTTGCAGTGACAAACTGAATGAATTGAGGCGGCAGAAGGAGAAACTGGAGGAGAAGATAATGGATCAGTATAAATTTTACGAGCCATCTCCACCAAGAAGGTACTGATGAACGTGACATAAAATAAAACACATTTCTAAAGCACAGCAGACCTGTTCTGTTCCCGCTGAAAATCGAGATTCCATTACATTCATGGGATCAGAATCATGTCTGTGTCTTGCATAAAAATTAGGAGACTCTGCAGGCCTAAGCAATGTGTTATAAATGCGGTGAATGTGCTGTGTTGTTGATGACAGAAGGGGCAACTGGATCACCCTGAAGATGAGGAAGCTGATCAAGTCCAAGAAGGATGGGAACCGCGAGCGGCTCAAGTCGGTGACGCTGACACCCACGCGCTCCGAGTCCAGCGAGGGATTCCTGCAGCTGCCCCACCAGGACAGCCAGGACAGCTCCTCCGTGGGCTCCAACTCCCTGGAGGACGGGCAGACCCTGGGCACCAAAAAGAGTAGTAGTGAGTACTGCAAACCACTTCATTCCATGAATAAACCTTGGCTAAACGTTGGAAAAGACTGCGTGTTGTGGAGGATTTGTAAAGATCGTTTTTAGGTCTGTAGGAATGAAGCCTGAATTAATTTATTAAGGACAGAACTTCTTGCATACTCCCCAGTGTTTGGGCACAACTAGTTTTGAGCATTCCCGTATCTCAAAGTGCAAGTGTTAAGATACACACACAGTGCCTGGGTAGCATGAAGCAGGCACTGGTACTGGGTCAGGTGAGCAGGATTTGGGATAGAATGTCAGGTGTCACGACAAGGACCCTTTTTGTTTCTCCCTCTTGTCTCAGCATGACTCCTTCTCCTTGTCTTGGAAGTGTTTTCCAAGTTGTGGCTATGCTAACATCCTTGAGTTGCTAAAAACACCTTCTGTCTGAAGGTGCTCCCCCAGCATCTCACAAAACCAATGACGAAATTTGGATATGCAACAGGAAGTGTTGATGTAGAAACACAACCTGTTAAAAATACAGGAATTGTCACTGATCCTGAAATTGGAGCGAAGTGGTTGAGGGGGAGAATGAGGACTTACAGAAGTGTGATTAGGTAGAATATTCCAGGCACAATTTGCTGACCTTGAAAGATTTGATAGCCATCCCATTAGGGTGCCCATGATATATAAAAGCTCAGATTCTGTTTATTATTTATTATCTATGGGTTTTGTTCTCCACTCTTGGCATGAATCATCAACTGCCCAGTTTCTCACAACTTGAGAGATAATTACAGCCAAGTTATCAGGATGTAATGGCTCAATTTAATAACTATGCACCGAAAGCATTTTGGCTGTGCATGTAAAAGCATCACAATCTATGTGCATTAACAGTCACTTCCAATCTTTGCACTACTACTTTTAAATTTAATGTATTGGATTTCAAAAGACAGCAGGTCTGGGGTTTTTGCCAGCTGTGAATTACTACAGCCATTATGATGAGTATTTTTTCATCTGTGCTTCTTGCAGAAGCTTAGTCAAAGTTAAAAACATCCAAAAATGCTATTTCAGGGAAAGTTAAATTCAGATCTGTATTGTTTTAATAACTGAAGAAAATAGTTCAAGGGTACATTTTAGCACTTCTGTTACTAACTTATCCCTTTGGGGAGCTCAGCCTTTTTCAGTGTGAGCTTCAAAACATGTACTTTTAAACCTTTTTAAAAAGGAACTATTGCTTTTACATCCAAACCGTGAGTGGTGTGGACCTGGGGAGTGACTGAAGCTGTCCTGGATGTGTGTCAGTGGGAACTGAGAGTGTGCATGCTGTGGTTCAGCCCATGTACATCTGTGTCATGTTCTGGAAGGGCTTTTCTGTGACAGTTTTCTTTGCATGATCCTTGGGACCTTGTAGTGTGCAGTTACCCTCCTGGGGAGCCACAGCTGCAGTTACGGTGGCTGAGCCTCAAAAGAGGTTTGGTGCTGTTCAGACCTCATTAATTTTCTACTCCGTGGACCTTGTTCATGTTTCCCTTAATCCCAGTGTATTTATCCACAAACTGGAAGGGCTGATCTAATTCCGGATCCTAACCTTCCTCCATTACACATGTCGCCATGGAAACCACAGTTTTGGAGAGAATTCGGATGCATTTTGTGCCAACTCAGCTCTGACAGTCTCTGAGACAGAGATCTGAGAGTTTGTGCCTCACGAAGCAGAGACTATCTCAGTGTGACGAGTGCTGGTGATGGTGCATATTTTGCAGTCTGTTTCTTCTGCTCCTAGAGTGACTGTAAGTCCTAAATCCCAGGATTTGGGGTCCTTTCTTTTCTGTGGGAAGCAGTTTGGCCGTAGCAGCTTCTACTGAAGGAGCTACAGGAGGGAGCAAACGTGTGAGTGCTGCCTGTCTGTGCCAGTGCTCAGGTGTTGGAGCTCTCTGTGCTGGCTGAAGGCAGCTCTGGCTCTGGAAGAGTTCTGTGCCACCCTGACCTCCAGCCACTGGGGAAAGAGTTGTTCCAGCAGGAGCTGCCGAGGTGAAATGTCCTGTGTGTCCTTGAGGAGGCAGGAGCAGGCAGCTCACTTTCCCTGGCACAAACCAGTGATGTTCTGAGCTGGAGGACTGATTATCTGACATAGAGATCTCCAGGATACACGGAGCTCACACCCCCCATTCCCTGTCAGAGATACTGATGTCAAAAGTATTTGCTGTGTGTAACATTTGTAGTTTTTCCTCTTTTGTGGGTGGTGATGGAGATTGTGTTTTCCCAACACAGGCCACTTTCTCATGCAAATGTTTCCAGGAGAGCCCGTTATCTCCCTGGGAAAGGTAATCTTGGCACAAAAATCAGGTTACCCTGTTCTCAGAGAATGCCAATTGAAGTCTCAGCGTGGCCAGAAGCTGTGTCTGATCCCTGTGGGAAGGAGGGGGTGCCTGGAGGGCTTTTGCTGTCCCAACACAAGTTAATCCTGCAGGAAGTGTGTGCTCCTGGCTGCAGGGTTTCACCTTGGCTTTTCATGCCTGCTGGCAGTACATCCTCCTTCCCAGGTACTGCCCACAAATTAATATTGATCACCTCTAATGATCAGGTGAGTGCCATGGATCTGACGCCTGCTCTGTGCAGAACTTTTTCTCTGGATGGGGCCGTTCTGAGCTTTTCCAGAGAAAACCCAAGGCAGGCAGAGGGGATTTTTGTTGCCTGTGGAGAAATACAGATATCCTTTGCTGACTTCCACTTCAGCCATTTCAAGGGATTAACAAGTTCCAAGGAATTAGGGCTGTTAGTAAATGGTCATCTCTACTAGGAGCACCTGTAGCAGACACGCCATGTCACAGAATAAAAGAAGTGTTCTTGGCTCCATTTTCCAATACTGAGGTATTTTAAAGATCTCTGCCTCTTACTTTCTTCTGTGCATGAGCAAAATGATGTCAGGATTTTAATACTGAATTCCCCAGAGGATTTCAGGCAAGCAGGAGAGTTACAAAATGGAACATTTCCTGCCCATTTGAAGAATTCTGCAATACTCATCATTCATTCTTAGCTCAGAAAGCAAGAAAGTGTTCATGGAACACTGAAAAGAAGAAAAGTAATTGATTTCTGCTGTAGCTCTGCCATCCCAGTATTAATTATTATTATTACTATTCCAGGACATTTCCTGATGTGGATTCTGTGCAGATATTACTGACACGGTTTCCCCTCCAAGCATTTTGCCTTTCTAATGCAGGATTTCCAGGACATCACTGGTTGCAGGGGAGTTTCCTGGTGGGCACAGTTCCTGAGAGCCATAAATCAGCCATTTTGGAGGGGATCTGTGTTAGTGGACAGGAAGGACAGATGACTCAGATGGTTCTTGAGCATCCTCTGGTTACTTTTTCATAAGATTAAGGAGTCTTTAGTGAAGAGGAGTCATTTATCTTCCATAAAGGGTTACACACGGATGAGTTATCTTTTTGTAAAATATATAGAAGTTACAGAGGAATTTTTTTCTGTGTCGTCTTGATGACAAAAAGTAGAAATAGGACAGAATGACCTCCATGGTTAGATTATTTTGTGAACCTGTTCCTGTGGGTGCAGACACAGGAAGAGCAGATGGAGAGGGAGGAATAGGGAGTATTTCACTGCCAAGGTAGCTCATGTGCACTGGTAAATGGTATATATGATATATATGCACTGCTCTGTACACAGAACTGCTGTGTGCCAAGCTGGGGAAGCAGGGCACACCTCCCAAAAGGGGCTGCAGAGACAAACCAGGCAGAGCATGGTCTGACAGACCTCTGCAGTAACCAGAGCTGCTGCCATCTCTGCAGAAATCACCACTTTGGGGAAGTCCGTCCTGTGTCCCCTTCTGGATCTTTCCATGGTGGCTCTTGTGCCTGGCACCAACCCCCAGACTTACCCAAGGCAGGTCAGCAGTTCCTAATGCAGAGTTCCTGACTCCAAGGACAAGATTAACTCATGACTTCCCCCTCCTCCCTCTTTTAATACTATTTGTAATTTTAACTCTGTAATTCTTCTGATAGACTTTAACTCGGTTTTCCTTGGGCCCTCCCAAAACATTACAGCAACACTCACATTTGGATTTTCTTTTGCTGTTTTGGTTTTTTTTTTTCCTTTGGTATTTTTCAGCTGAAATATTTGCACATTTGAAGCAGATTGATTTTAGTATGTTACCAAAATACTGCCCACAAATCACATTGATCAGAAGGCCCTTGCGGGTTTTCTATGAGATAGTAGATGACCAAAGTAGTTACTGAACACAAAATGGAAGACTGATAATAGACTGTGTCCTCTTACATGTGCAGGCAAAGCATTACAGAAGTTATTAAGCCCCCAAAATAACGATGTGAACGTATTTTAACATAGAAATTGTACTTAGAGTTGCTTTCATTTTCAGCTTTTTTGCTTCACATTTTTATGTTCAAAAAAAAAAAGTTATTTTTCACAGTAAAAATTACATAGTGGTCGATTCCTGTAATCACCTGCAAAGAAGTTACGTTTATTTTTTCAAGAACTTCAAACCGTATTACCCTCTGCACTGTAATTTTCAGTGCATTTCTGAGTTATCTATGGACGTTTTCCTAGTGCAGTTTTCCTGTTTCAGTGTACTTTCATATTTCATTATCACCCAGAAGCAGGAGAATGATAGCTTTTAGCATAGTATACCTAGCTTAAACTCAGACATTCATTTCTGTCCTTAGTTTCAACATTTAACTTCCATCTGTTCTTCTCCCTTTTTTTCTTTCATTTCCCTGTTTCCGTTTTTCCTCATGCTATGACATAAAAGTGGGTGCACTGAAAAGACTGCCCTTTTTGAGGAACAGACCGAAGGAAAAAGACAAAATGAAGGCCTTCTACCGTCGCTCCATGTGTAAGACTTTATGACAGTTCAGCTTCTTCTCAATGGCTACACTGGCTTCCGTTACTAATTTTTCACTAACCTCTCCCTGGACTGCGCTCTATTTTTCCTCCTCTTTTGCAATGTGCAAGTCCTGCTACGGTACAAGGAGCTGGAGCTTTTTCTTTTTAGTTTTTCCCCTCCCTTTTTTTTTTAAAAAAAAACTTTGGCACTGAATACTTTATGTCTGTGCAGCTGTGCACACACGTAGCCACACATTCCCATGCACATGCATATAATCTATTCAGTGCCTTGTGACTGCATATATTTGTATACATAGCTGTGTATATACACATGGCCCCATGTGTATATGAATTTACAGTGCACTGTGTTAACGGAAATAGTTCTGAATGACACGTTTCATAAGCCTTTTGTTAAGAAGTCACTGTAATTTTTTTTTTGTTTGTTTAAAGCAAGTGTAGGAGACTGTGCAAGGCTCTCTGGTGGTCTGTCACTCTGCGAGTGTTCATCAGTTCTTGTTGCCAGAATGCTGCATTGATTTCTTTTGTTTCGTTTTATTTTCTAATGAGGGGTGAACAGTTTTCTCGAGTTTGGGGAAGTAAAGGTGAATATCATCAGATGTGGTATTTTTCAGATCCTCTCTCTGTTGCTCTGTAAACCCCAGTGTGCCTGCAGTAACCTGCACTGTACAAGGATCCCGTGTCAGCGCTGGCACTCCGTTGTATGAGCACCTGTGCCCGTTTTGTCCCCACTCATCCCATTCTCTCACGGCAAGCAGCTGGCAGAGCCTCTAACAGCACCTGGCGCATGGCGATCCCTGACAAACCTGTTTTGAGCACCTCCCTGGGCTCAGGAGCCTGAGCCCCCTCCCTCCCTCCCTCCCTCCCTCCCAGCCGGTTGCATGCGGTACCCGGGGTGTGGTTTGCTCCTGCCGGCTGCAGCGCTTTAATGCTTAGAAAACTGTCCGACCTTTGCAATGCAAATTAACGACCGGAGCAGGTACATTGCCCACGCTGATCATTTGCTTTCATTTGCATCCCAGCCATGAATGACCTGGTGCAGTCCATGGTCCTGGCAGGAGGACAATGGACAGGTAGTTCTGAGCATCTGGAGGGTCCTGATGATATATCCACGGGTAAAAGGAGGAAGGAATTGGGAGCTATGGCCTTCTCTACTACAGCTATCAACTTTGCCACTGTCAACTCCTCCACAGGCTTCAGATCCAAGCAGTTGCTAAATAATAAAGGTATAGGTAGAAGCTTTTTGCACTGTGATGTAACTATGTAAATATTGGTTTGACTTAATGTTTTAAATTTTTCAATCTTAATAATTGAGTTGCAGTGCTAAGATAATGAACTGGTTTAATAACTGCAGTTATAAAATGTTTCAAGGTTTTTCCTACAGAATGTTTCCTAAGTAAAAACAGATTGCTTTGAAAAATATTTTAGTTTTTCCCATTTTATCAGTGATAAGTATTTTAATACTCTTTCCGCTTTATTTTATTTTACATCTTCCTTTATGTCTCTGTGTGTAGATACTACATCCTTTGAAGATGTAAGTCCACAAGGTATTAGTGATGATTCTAGTACAGGATCAAGAGTTCATGGTAAGATATGAGCTTTAATTAAATGAATTAAGAATATATGATGTGAATGTTAATGAATTTGCGAAAATACAGTGAATGGCATCATTGCAATGAGCATGCTCTCTCTGAATTTCATATCTCTCGAATGTATTGTATCATCTCTTCAGATTCTCCTTTCTCTCCTAACTACTACATCAGACAGATGTTCTGTATCTCTGGTAGAAAGTATTTGTGAAGTGCATCTGAACAGGATCAAAACATTTTCCCTTTCAGTGGGAAAATGTTTTAACTTCCATTTGGAGTTAATAGTAAATAAAGGAAGTTAGCATTTCAGTCTTAAAAAATCAAGTCCAAATCTGGCCTGAGTTTTTAATGCATATTGTTCACTGAACCCCAAATTTGCCATGTGCTGTAGTTTATAAAATCATTACATGTTCCTTCAAGCAAAGCTTTGAAGTGAAAAATAGGCTATTAATAGAAGTGAAGTTTTAACTGTACTATAAACATTTATGATGAGTACAAGCAGCAAACATTTTTGAGGCTACTAACAGTGCATTTCCCTTGTATTGGCTTAGGAGTACAGGACTTTATCTGTGCAGATGCTCTTGCTCCTCCTGTCCGTGGCATTCCAGCCCTGTGCAGGGTTCCCTGTCAGATCTGTTGTAAGTGACCTGACCACAGCAGCCCCTGCATGCCCCTGTATGAGCCCTGCTTTCCCACTGAGCACTCAGTTTCAATTCTAAACTACATTCTTTCTCTTTTCCTCTCCTCTGTACCTCGCTATTCCTGTAGTGCCCTTTTCTAAAGTGTCCTCTTGGACCGCCTGGAAATTCCTTCGCTTTCTGATCTGTAAGAAACCACTTTGTTCCCATGGGCATGTTCAGCCTGGGAGGTCGTGCATGATCCTCTGAGCATTCTGTCAGCAGAATGTGAAGGTGCCATGTCCTCTGCTAAAATGTTGTTCATCACGGTGTCTCCTAATTTTCCATTCAGCTTCCAGACCAGCCAGCCTTGATAGTGGCAGGACATCCACTAGCAATAGCAATAACAATGCTTCACTCCATGAAGTCAAAGGTATGCTGGGGGTGAATTCACATCTGTGCTTCATTTCCATTCTTTTCTCTGTAAGATCATCTCTAGAGGTTCAAAAACCCCCACAACCAAAAATCTCCCACTGCACAGCACAGCATGGTGCTTCCTTGAGTGTTTCACAGCTTTCATTCCCCAGATTAGCAGCACAGGTATTTTATGGTTTTAATGAATATTAAAAGGGTGGTGTTGGTTTTTAAGTTACCAACTATTTTAAACCAAACCTAACCCGGATAACATTACAAAATAAGAATTCTCCCCCAAATTACTTAAAAAGCTTTTTAAGCTGAGAATTTGCTCCTTCTTTTTTTCTCCAGGCATCCTCCTGCACTGCACTGCTGCTGTGAGCTGTGTGCTGTACAACTGCACAAAATGGCATGTGTGATTCATGCTAGAAACATTTATATTTTGGGTTTAGTAGATTATTAACATCCGTGGATCTATCAGTATTCTCTAAAGTTTATGTATTAAGAACCCTGATACATTTTTGTGTGTTGTGGCTTTTTAGCTGGAGACTGTACAGGCTGTTGTACAGACTAGACTACAGCACTTCCAGCTCAAGACTTCATTTAATATTCATGGCTTACATCTCTTAAATGGTGTTTGTTTGGAAATTTAGGAATGAATGCTAGCTGAATATTTCTGATAGTTTATTATATATCTGTTAGATTGCTTCCTTCTCTAAAAGATCCCTTGAGGTTCTCCTCGCCCCACTGTCTATACACGATTAGGCATTTCCACTGTAAACAGATTATATTGGTTCAAATTTAATTTCATTTCTTAGGAGTGACATGAAGCTGGAAATACTTGATTATCCATCAGTATTTTTAAAGCAATTCATAGTTACTGACAAATAATATGATCTGGTGTTGTGGAATTTATTTTGCATCTAAAACCACATACTTCCTTCAGGTCCCAGTTGTAACAAACTAGGAGTAACACTAGGAATTGTTGGAGAATGTTGCTTCTCCAACAACTAGGAATTGTTGGAGAAGCAGCATTCCTGAGTAGTTCTTGTTGGAGAAAATATTTTCTTTCCACTCAATCCTTTGTATTTCCTTTAACAATTAATGACCCTGTGCCTCTCGGTGATGTTGAAAAAAAGTGGAGATGTCTCTTTAGCCTCTTTGAATATTACATTATGTAGGTGGAGGCACAAATTATAAACGAAAGGACGATTTTATTTTTAAAAAAATCATGCCATGTTTGAAGAGCTGCAAAAGGTAAGTCAGGGGAGTGCAGTTTTACAGAGTAAAAGATAGCAACTGAACTTTTTTTTAGTCTTTTAAATAGAATTAATGTTAACTGAATCTGGTAACGTTCCAGATTTGAGTGGAGTTACACATGCGTACAGCTTTCTGGTGTATTTCTAATGGAAAACTTACTGCCTTCCCCCCAAAGCAGGTGCAGTGAACAGCCAGAGCAGGCCCCAGAGCCACAGCAGTGGGGAGTTCAGCCTGCTCCACGAGCACGAGGCCTGGTCCAGCAGCAGCAGCAGCCCCATCCAGTACCTGAAGGGCCACACCAAGTCCAGCCCTGTGCTCCAGCACAGGACACCCGAGACACCGGAGAGTCATGGCAAACACACCAAAACGGGCTCCCCTGGCAGTGAAGTTGTCACCCTGCAGCAGTTCCTGGAAGAAAGCAACAAGAGTAACTCCCGTGAGGTCAGTTTAAGAGTATTTAACTACACAGTGTCCCATCTGTGGGCTCAGAATTAATGCAAGGCACAGTGAGTAGAATTCCTTAAAGATTTCTTGGTGGTGGTGGTCACACCTGCATTGAGAGGTTACAGGCTCTGTCTCCTCATGGACTGTCCAGTTCCACCAGCAGGAAATCCTTGGAATTTTGCAGCTTGACCCTCTGTGGTCCCTGGGTTGGTAGGAAAGTCGACCTGTACTGACAAAGCTGTCTGGTCTGTGGGACACCAAGGCTCAGAGTGGGTTCACTCTTCTTCTTCCAGTCCAGCAGCAGCTGCTGTCACATCTGTCCTGCATCAACAGCAAGGAAGATGTTTGATTTCATTCTCTGAGGAGACTCTTGTCTGCTTCAATTTCATCTTGACAGTACTGGGAAACAAAAAGTGACCTTGGAGCTTATTGAAATCTGAGAGGAGTAAGATGAAGGGAATGTTTCTGTAAATCAGTGACAGTTTCTTAGAAGCCCCAAATCGCCTCATGTCTACTGGTATTCCAGGTTCTGCATCCCTTGTTCTTGAGCAGATCTGCCCAAACTCCTGTAGGATATCCCATTGCAGGATAAAGCCAGCCAGTCACTGTGACTGGGGCCTCTCAGGAGTTAGGATCCACAGTTGTCTGGGGCAAGTGAGACAGATCTGGAGAAGATTCTGGATTTTTTGGTTAGATGCTTAAAATGGCTCTCACCCATGGTCTCCCTGAGAAGGATTTTAGGGGTTTAAGCACTAGACAATGCTCTTCTAGCAATATGAAATAAAAAAATCCACCTAAGTCATCAAGCCAGGTCCACTGTTGTTCACAAATGCTGGAATCCCTTTCACAGCCTCACAGACCCATTCTGGATAGAATTCAAGGGATTTCTTCCCAGTCTTCTGCCAGAGCATTTCCCTAGTGCCTTTAGCTTAATTCTTCCCAATTGTCTCTGGTACCATTTTGAAAACAACTGTGGTCTTACTTCATTGAGTCTGAAGATTATTCACCTAAACTCTTTTTTTGTAAACTGTACAGAAAACTCCTAAGTATGCATCATAAATGTTTAATACTGCTTTGAGAGCTGAGAAATTAAACCCAAATCTTCGTAGAATTGTTCTTCTTTTATGTCCACCAGAATTGCTTAAGAAAAGGTAAAAATTGCAACTTAGAGACTTACGTTCTCTGGTTTTACAGATGAAATCTGTGAGCGAAGAGAACCTTTTAGATGAAGTGATGAGAAGCTTGTCTGAGTCTGCGGAGCTGGCAGGGAGGGAGAAGCTCCGAAAGCAGCCGGCGGCTGGCTGTGGGATCGTGAGATCCCTGAGTGTCAGAAACACAGTTGATTTCTCAGATGGACGATCCCTTAAACCAGAGCAGCTGGTAAGGCCCAGCCTCCGGAAGACTGAAGATCTCTACTTCAGTAGCTCTCCAGTCAAATTCACCCCCGGTGCCCAGGGGAAGGCCCGGTCCGTGAAAGAAAAGATCCAAGCAACGGTGACCCAGCGACAATCCAGGGACTGCAACCCCTACGCCACCTTACCTCGTGCCAGCAGCGTGATTTCCACAGCAGAAGGAACCACCCGAAGGACAAGCATCCATGACTTTTTGTCTAAGGACTGTAGACCGCCCGTGTCCGTGGATGCAGCCCCGTCCCTGGCTGACAGGAGTGCTCCGCCCACCTCCAGTGAGTACTCGGCACTGCGGGTGTCCTCTCCTTGTGTTCATTGTGTGCCTGGCAGGGGGGAGCGTGGCCCGCAGGGCGAGGCAGCTCCCTCGCTCACACCACATCATTTAGGAGATAACTCCGAGCTTCCCAAGCCTTCCAGGATGGAGAGGCCAGGTTGTCGTGAGAGGACTTTGCCGAGCGCAGGTGTGTTCTGGGATAAAGCCAGCGGATCTGGGAATGGCAGCACAGGCTCCTTCGCTGCGCCCCAGCCGTTTTTATCCCTCAACACCGAGTTAGTCAGCAATATCAGTGGATTACCCCCAAGATCCACCTCCAAAGCAGCTGATCAGGCAAACATCTCAGCGTTTAGGTCAGTGCTGAGGAGCCAGGAACAGCCTTCTGCTGCTCCAAAGGCTCAGGGTGACCCACGGGCAGCTCTGACCAGGGACCCTGTCCCTGCCTCCGGCGCTGGCGAGCCCCAGTCCCCGCTGCTGGTCTCAGAAGATAACCAGACCCTGTGGTATGAGTATGGCTGTGTATGAAAGAAAGTTGTGTTATTAAATATATATGTCTAACATGCCATAGAGGTGTTCTCCACATGTCCACTGGATGACAGAGAAAACTTCCCTCCAATGAAGGAGTCATTCCTGGTTTATCTGCAGGGTGGTTGTTCCCTGCGAACGGCAGCTGTGGACTGTGGCATGTTGGAATGTGGAATTGTAACCCCACCAAAGTCTGCATGAAACATTAATTGCACTGTGTATATTTTGCATGCTTTATAATACAAGCTCTATTTTTATTTGTCATGCATTGCAAATACTTTGGTGTTTTCCTGTTGGTTACTGCTGCATGTTAAACCAAGTGCATGCCCAGAACGGCACAGGGAACAGCATTCCTGGGACAAGGACAGCACTGGCAGTGGTGCTCCAACTCTCAGGGCTATCAGTAATACACTGATCATCCACTTGGAGGGAAAAAACTTTTTTTTTTTTTCCTCTTCTTTCAAAAATGAGGTACTAATGCAAAGAAGCATTTGGGGAGATCTCAGTACCTTCTTACCCTTTTCATTTATGCTGTGCCATGGCATAAATGCATGAGGAACAAGTGCCCAATAATCCAAATAATTCAGTGCTTCTAGTTTGCACAGTAAATATTAATTACTGTCCATACTGGGTAATAAACACACAGACCATTCATAATCCTAAACAGAAATGATAATTCTTACAAAGAGGTGATAAATAGTGACATGATACACAGCACTTGTCATGAAAAAATGACCTTTTCCACCTTTTCCCTTTGGTCTGCTTTGTCTTTCCAGTCGTGAGTGCAACAGTGGTGAAGTGTGTAATTTTATCAGGGGTCAAATAACAGGCTCCTTGTGATGTATAGGAATAAAAAACTTGTCTGGTGTATGGAGTATGGTGGAAATTCATTTTTTCTTGTCAATGAAAGTACCACTAATGTAATAGAAAACAAATGGTGTAACAAAATAACAGAAAATGTTAAATTAACACAGTTAAATAAAAGAAGAAAAAACAAAGTTGCTTGCAAGGTTATGGGAGGATATGAATACTTCAGCAAATAACTCCTTAAATTCCAAATGAGCAGCTAAAGAGAAATGTTGAAAAACAATTACTTCAGGTGGCACTGTTTCTGCACATGCGTGAAACTTCTCAATGGTAAATTTAAACAGTTTAAAATTGTATCAGATTTAAGCTATAATTACACAAGGCTTTAGACATGAGCACTTCTTTGCAAGAGGACATTGGTTATGCTAGTTGTGGGAGCTAAAATACATTATAAAAAATTTAAATTACAGTATAGCTAGAGGGAAAATAATAAAAACTGAAAATATATATTGAAAACAACAAGTGTCAATTTTGTATAATTGCATTTATTCTGCCAGCAGTTTTGTGGCAGTCACAGAACCACTGTGTGGACTGAACTTTTCATTCCTTAGTGCTTAATTAGGGAGGTGAATCCACAGCTCCCCAAGGAAGAGCAGCAGATATCCCATGTGGCAGTCTGGAAGGGCTCTGTTGTATATGGGATGGGAAGCCCCACATTTTAGGAGCAAGGGGGGATATTGAATGTCTGTGGAGAATAAAATGGCTGTTTCAGGATGTGACACAGGGCTGCCCCAGGTCTGCACCACTCATAGTTATTGGGCTGATAAATCTCTCACTTCTCCCAGTGCTGGCACAGCGAGCGGTCAGTTATTGCTGTGTTCCCTCTGGAATTATCTCAGCAGCAAAAGAATGAGAAATCTGAGATATATAATCTTAATTTCACACACATTTACTTTCACAGAGCAAGACCAGTGTTCTGGTCTTGGGTCATGCCATTTGACTTCAGTTCATCTGTAGCTGTGTTGGAGGTGAAGAGCGCCGGTATCCCAGACAACGTGTGTACAAGGCATTTTGCAAGTTATTTAAGGAATTAAAATCCTAGCTCTGAGAGCCCTTAATACAAACTCATCCTGTGCTGCCAGGGTTTTCTTCCCTGTGCCCTGCAGAGACACTGGTCAGAACAAGGTGTGTAGCTGCATTAGATCAACTCTGGCTGCAGAAGTCTCGGGTGTGCTGTTGCCTCCTCCTCTTGCTTAGGTCCTTAGACAGTCACACCTACATAGACAGTCACACCTACAAAATCTTGCAGTATTGTCCCCAGCTTCCCTCCTAAACTCCAAGGACTTCAGAATAGCCAAGCATGAGTCTCCTGGAGCACTCGTGTCTCCAGACTGCTGGAGTTGGAGACTAATCTTGTCCAGCTCAAGCCACGCAGCGCTGATTTATAAATTTGCAATGAATTGCATTTCAGTTCTGAGGAGAATAACTTGTTTTGCTCCACTGAGTTTGGCTGCAGCAGAAGTGTTCTGCAAGAGAGTGTTTAATTGCTCTGAATAATGACTTATCAACATTTATTACATATAAAAGAAAGAAAATGTTGTCATGGACGGAAGGATATATTTTTTTTTCTGCACTCTTTGGTCTTTAGCAAGAAGTTTGTGGATGTCTATCTATGTTCAAACAGTGGAAAGTTCCATGGAATTTCTTTTCATTCCTAATCCCTTTTGCTCCTCAGTCATGTGCATGGCAGGCTGTGAAACACATGGAGCCCTTGCTTATTCCTTGGTTCCTGCTGCTTTCGACAGTGCTCAGTTTGGACTTTGCATGATACTGATAAACACTAAATATGTGGCTGCTGCCCAGAAAGGTTTTGTTGTTCAGGCTCAGCCGTTTGCTCACAGTTGAGGTTTGCCTGGTTCAGAGTTTGCCTGTGCCTGGCTCAGGGTTTGCTTGATGCTTTGGTGAATTCAGATGCTGCATTTTGCACGTTCACGCTGTTGCATGCAAAGACAGTTTTGTGGAATTGAATATGAACATTTCTCTCGGTGTGCAGCAGGTCAAAATACAATGAAGGAAGTTCTCTGCTAGGGTCAGTCAGCTGTAATTGCTCCTCATTGCTTTTTCTTTCCATTCATGCAGAAATGTAGGGTTGGTGTAGCTAAAGGTGACATATCTGACTGTGACTTTAGGAATAACACCTGGCTGTTGTAAATGCTGAGATGAATGTCAGTGAGTGTAGCTGAGCAGGCACCTGCAGTGAGTTTCTTCTGTCCCTCTCCTCTGTCCTTTCCTCTTGAAAACAACCAAAGTGTTTATATATCCTTTTGCTCTCCTAATGAGTAGAATGTGTTTTAATGCATGAAGGGTTTTTTTCATGTCCTGATAAACACAATGAATAACCTGAAATGCTTTTCTCTGCAGATGTGGAAGCTATCCCAGAAAGCAGAAATTCAAAAAGCAGGTCTAGGGAGCAACAAAGCTCCTAATTCTATTACCCACTACCTGAGCTGTGGGCCAAGTGGTGAGTTTCCTGCCCAACCTGTAAATGAGATGAATTTCATTTACAACAAACTAACAGCATTCCATTTCAGCCCCAGAGCACATTGCATTAACCAGATGTAAATCCTGCTTGCTTACCTGGCTTCTCTCGCGCTCACTCGTTAGGCCAGGGCCGGTGGCTCTCCAGAGCTTCTTCCAGAGGCAGGGAACCTCATCCCCCTTAGCCTTTTGCCTGTAAAAATGATTCATTTTTATTTTTTCAATCTCCTGAAGAAGAAAGTACAAAGAAATCCTGTTAAGAAATAACACTGAAGTCAGTTTTTAGATAGGGATAGGTAAATTTGAAAGAATAGTTGAACAAAACTCAGAGTATCAGTACCCCACGGAATCTGCCTTTTTATATAGCTTGGTTTTGGTGTTCTGTCCTCTTCTCGACTTCCCTGAGCCCCTTTGGTGCATGCTGTTAGTGCTGTTAGTGACTGAACTCTGTGTGTTGTGCCTTTACACCTGAAGCTTTTTCTTACGTTCTTTTCTCTTTCTGCCTTTCGACTGAACACAGAGAGAAAAGTGTCCTTCAGTATCTCAGTGTGAAGCCTTTATATCTGAAGTAACAAGACAGCGGCTGTAGGAGTCATTAATAAAAATTAAGGGAATTTTTTACATTCTTCGTGACTAGAGCAGGCAAGAAATAAAAACCTACCTACCTTCCTTCCTTCCTTGAATCAAGGAGCTCTACTGGAGTCTACTGCCGAAAATGTGTAGATGGTCTTAGGAATTATTGCACATTGCACTGTTAAGATCTACTGAATAAAGGACAGTTCTCATCTCCCTAAGGACCAAGGATTTTAAGGTCTCAAGAATTACTCCAGGGGAAAAAAACAAAACAAAACTTCTTTCTTCTTCTGTTTTTGAAATTAGCCACTGATTTGCTTAAGCTTCTGCTAATAATTAGCCAAAAACCCCCAAAACTAGCAGTTTCTATTTACGTCTGTAAATCTAAAGGAAATGCTGTAGAGTTTTGTTGAAATGGACTGTATATACAGATACAAAAACCTCACAGCTACTGGCACTTCATTGCCTTATTTGGTTAGCATAATCTGCATGAAATTGCTCTTAAGGAAGTTTATGCTGATTTTTGTTGCATACTGCAAGAGAAAATTTTGTTTACATCCATGGAAAAGCTCGGTAACTAACAGAAGTGGGAGTCATGGGATAATGGTATCATAGAGACACTGTTTGTCCTTTGTTTTTTTCACATTCCCAAGTTACTCTGCATATGTATGTTCAGATGTTTCTGACAGGAAATTGTCGGGTATGGTTTTCCTATAACTTTTATTTTAATATAAGGCTGTTCTCCACCAATGCCATTTCCAGGATAAGACTGTCTTACGATGTTTGTGTATTGACTAATTTTTTTTTTTTTTTCTTTTTGTCTTTTGACATGAGCTGATTGTGGCTTAGGAGGTTTCTTGATGGCAAAAAGAAATGTAAATAATATCATATGCATTTTACAATCAGTTCCCTCTAAGGATATCTTACTAGATCCATTTTGTTCATTATTGATTTATATTAAAGTCAACAAATGTTATTGGTACATTTAGTGGTTGCATATATTTGTCTGGAAAGATTTGCAGCAAGCTCAGAGGAAGTGGACAGGAACTGAGACCCAAAACGAGTTGTTCTATTTTATTAAAGCAAATAAGCACATTCCTGTTCCTCATGTAAAGGGTTGAGTTCCCTGTGTCACCTCCAAGTGTCCTACAGGCATAATGTTCTGCAGCTTCCTCAGGTGAGCCCCACTGCTGAAGGCAGTTCAGCAGATTCAAAAGCTTGAAATCTTGTCAAAAAGGGGAAAAAAGAAGCATGCACAATAAGCTTTAGAAAGGGAAAGTTTCTGTTTGTTTTCTTTAAAATTAATTTCTTCTGAAATTTTTTTTGTGATAAAATGGGCTAAAAGATCTATAAGGGCATAGTGGGTATGACAGAATTCAAACGCCATAAAGATTAGGAAAATCTCTCTTAACTCGGACAGCGTGTTCAAGCTCATTTCAGGGCCTGTGCCTGGGTTCTCCTCACTCTCTGCTGACAGAGGAGTGATGCAGTGATGCAGCTCAAACTCCCTAACCAGAAGCATTTGTCACATTACTGTTACAGAAAATGCATGGCTTGAACCAAGAGATTGAAACTGCAGTGCCAAATGCTGCCCGTGCTGCCAGGACCCGAGTGGGTGGCTGTGTCTGGGGACACTCTCAGCTGTCACTGTCACGCCTCTGGCACGCACTCCCGTGTGTGGAGTGCTGCTGAGCAGATGTGACTGCCCTCACCACACCTGGATGTGTCCTTTCCACCACACAGGGATCCCCTCCCATTCCACTGACCAGCTCAGCTCTTCTCAAGTTGTCCGCTTTGCTTTGCAGAGAAGTTCCACAGCACTCGAGCAGTCACGTGGCTCTCTGTACTCTGCTGATTCACCTCTTCTTCTTCCTTTCTTAATCTTCCCAGTCTGTGCCCTTAAAGGGAAATAAAAAAGCAAATTTAACTTGGGAGCAGCTTCACAGTTCCTGGTACTCCCAGTGCCAGGGACGCACACGGCAGCTGTGGGACTGTGTACACAGGAGCACACACAACCCCTTTGTACCCCAGGAATCCCAAACCCTGCACTGCCAATTCCAGGTTACAAAGGAGGTTCTCATGCCATACAATGTGTATGTTTTATTTACTTTTCTGATAGTCTCTGAGGATTTAGTAACATTCCCAACACCTGTGATTATTATTATTATTTCTAAATTTTGTCCCAGACATGATGCAGCCTAACAAAGGAGCTCGTGTGATTTTTAGGGGTAAGCTGATGATGTATATGTAAATAATGCTTTGATATTAATAAAACTGCCTTAAAGGAATGTACCAAGATGTGAAACAGAACATAAAAAGCTCTTATTTAAAACTGTAATTTCTTTTACATATTAATTTTTTTAATGTTTGCCATTGTATACATTTATTAATGATGTTATTAAAATGCCAAACCAAATAATTTTTATTCTTACTTTGTGTGTGTATATTTATACACACTTTTTCTGGAAACTGATGTTACTGGAAGGGTGTTGGTGTTGTGGTGATGTGTGCAGTGAGTATTTCTTCTGGAAGGAAAGTGATAAAACTGTAGATTTTTTCTGGGCCATGTGTAGTTTGTTCTGTGTGATTTGTGTAGAGCTGGATAGCTTTTAACTGTACACTATTTTGATACTATTAAAAAAAAAAGACACTGATTTCCTAAGTAAATACAAAAAGAAATTGTTCTAGATTTGCCAAATGTAGTATTTGAAGCCTGGTAGTTATTTTTGCTGAGACAAGTCTCAGGATCCCTTCTGAGGATGAAGTTAGTCACAATTTAGGCAGTGCAGATTCCAGGATTGTGCACATCCTTCAAACAATTTGTCACATTTAAAACATTCCAGATTTAAAAACCTTGGCAAGTCAAATCTAATACTCTTTTTTTGAAGTGATAAGGGATTTTGGGGTACCACAAAGAAAAACTTCAAGGGGGAGGGAGAGTGAATGGCAGAGAGAGCAAGGTAAATATTACTTTTAAAGACACATCCTAATGTATCAGTGTGGAGCTAATTTAGTGGTACATTTGTCAATCCGGAGCACATTCATCACCCCAGTATTCCTAAATACCAGATGTTCCCTTCAGCCTATAAAATCACATGTATCTGGACATCTCTCTAGTGACTTTTCCTACAGCTGCAGCATTTTTTGGTCACTTCTTTCCCACTGGCCATGACTCCCAGCATTGATGGGGTTGGTTTGTGTCTGTCAGAGGTGGAGAACTGAAACTGCTGGATGGTGAAGGATTCTGTCACTATGAGCTCTGAGAGCAGATGCCAGATCCTTCCAGATGAAGGAAAACCTAAGGCTGTGAGTGAAGGAACTTGCCTTACTGTAGATGATTTTTCATGCTCAGTTAATAGTAATTGTTAATGCACCCAAATCACAAATCCTTTTACATGTTTTTAATTCATGCTCCTGTAGTTTTGGTTTCAGTTCATCCCAGCCTGTGCTGATGTTCTTGCCCTGGAGACAGTTTGTACTGACATTTTCCTTGAGCTGCATCCAAAAGCCTTTACCCCCATCACCTTAAGATTCCATCCCTCACTCACTGCTCCCCTGGGTTTGGGTTTTGGGGGGTGCTTCTTGCCATGGGATGTTTACTAGACTTGAGGGAGTTTCTGCTGCTTCTGTCTTCAGCACGCCATGATTGAAAAATGACAATCAAATGCATTTCCTCTAGTGTAGGTGAGTTGGTTTTTTTAGGTAAAAAGAATAAAAAGAAAGCAATGTGTAGTAGGGCATCAGTGGGTGCAGGGGCAGTCACTCTGTCCTGGGGGTATTGACAAGTGTTCTACAACTTGGAATTTGTTCTTTCCTAGTGATGTCAAGTTTAAACCTTTGAGGCCAGTCCCATGCCTGGGAAATTCTAGTTTTATCCATTTACTGATAAAGACTATAACAGTATTTAAATAATGCCTTTTCTACTTACTAGGTATTCTGTGGTAGATTGCAAAATGTCTTTTTAAGAACACTGTTAAACTTCTGATAACTGAAAGGCAGTATTTTTTCTCACCAGATTATACAATACAAACATCATTGAAACAAATGAAAAAGGAGTAAGCCATTTTTTTTTTCAGGTTTTATTTGTAAAGAGGTTTTTCACCAGTTTTGCTCTACAAAATCTATGAGTAGTAGTAGAAAAATGAACTTCCTCTACTTGATGTCTTCATCGAAGTGTACGATGATGGGATCGTGGCCTGTTGATCTCACAAACTTCAGGAAGTCGTCGGGGCTTAAGCCCATGGTTGCAAAATTTGTCATTGGATGAAAATAGACCTTTTCGTGGCCCCCTTCGAGCAAGGCAGCATCCAGCACCAGCTTCACATCTCCCTGATCACAGAAGAGGGCGAGCGGCGTGGCACAGCCCTGGCCCACTTTGAGCTTTTCCAGCATGGCATTTTCATCAGCAAATCTTAGGTTTCCACTTCCAATGCCCAGTTTTTTACCAAGTTCGTTTAAATTGACCTGCCTGTTGTGCAGGACAGTCACCAGCCAGAACCCTTTCTTCTTTTTGTCTTTAAGAAACAGGTTTTTAGTGTGACCTCCTTTCATGTGTTGGACGTGCGGCATCATTTCTTCAACAGTGAACACCTGGAAAACAGCACCAGTGCGGTGTCAGACTCTATATCCCGTTAGACTCCCAGTCGTGTGCTGACAGTACCTTTTTGTTAAATATTTAGAAAATACTGAATGTTCGACTCGGCCTAAAAGCTGTACCCTTTCATGAAGGAATTTTAACAGAACACAAATAAAATGTGATGAACTGCTCTGGCACACTTTCAGAATCATTTCTGTCTCGTGTGTGCAGCAATGTCTCGCTTTAAAGGCAGCGCTGGGAGCGCTCCCGTTTGCGACTCCACACACTCGACGTGGCTTGTAACTGGCAGCGAGTAAAAGTTTGGAAAGCGTCTTGGATGCCGCCGACTTCAAAGAAAGGAAGTGGGTGAGCCGTTTCTCAGACTACGGGGGGAAAGGGGGTGGATCTGGAGGAAGATGCAGAGTCAAAGCGACCAAAAAATGCCCCCAAAATATTCTGCCAGGCCCTGAGAGAACTTCCACATAGATACTTCTGCTAAAACCCCACGCGCAGGACCTCATCCCGCCCTGATCCCGCTGTGCTCCGCTGGCAAGGCAGGGGTTTATTTCCGTATTTTCAGGAGGCTGCCGTACCTGGGGGTGCTCGGCGGTGACGGTGGCGATGCCCAGGTCCCGCAGTCGCCGGTCCAGCGCCTCCCGCAGCTCCGCCGCCATTGCGTCCCCTCCCGCTCCGCCCCTGCCGCCGGGCCGGGCCCGCCCACGGGCAGCATCCTGCTACAGGGAAGGGATAAATGCATTAAACTTGCACTCATTTTTGCTAAGGAACAACTCCCCACGGTTCAGACCGTGGATATAAAATGTCTCCATTCCACCTGAGCCTCCCCTCCCGCACAGTTCAATACATTTCGCGTTCCTTAAAGCAATTTCCTTCTCAAATAGTGACATTAATGGATTGCTTCGACACATTCCGTGTGAACTATATACGGCTAAAATGTTGGTTTCAGAGAGGTATTTGTCTCCATTTAACCTATTAATTTTTTGTACATGTCCTTATTCAAATTCCAGGTTCTAGCGTGCTCCTTATTTACAGTTTTGCTGAAAAAGTTTTGCTCTTATCTGCTAGATAAGAAAGTTACGAAAAATTCGAAGCTAAAAAGAAAATCAAAATACCTGATACACCCTAAAAACAAAAACTGCATCATTTGTATTTTTTTAAAGGCAACCAATAATAATCAGGAATTGCAACTAAGGGACAACACCAAACATTAATGGCCACACAATTGGAAAACATTTCTACAGCCCAAACCATCACCCTGACCTATGACATCAGTAATTATTTGTTTTCAGTTTGCCCTTCAGAAAAACGGGCAATCTGTAACAAGCTTTAAATTAAAACAGTATGACTCTGTGGTTAAGTGACATGTGGATAAAATATGATCCCATGCTAGTTCCCAGAGCCTTACAGCAGTGCACAGGAAAGTTTCCAGGCAGCATCCAGTGGAAGATCAACTCAAAAAGCAGATTTGCAGTAAACTCTGATGGCTGTTTCGCATGCTAAAACTATCTTTCCAATAAAACGTTTTTCAGGTCAGTCCCAGACAGTCCCAGGATGTGTTGCCCTCGCAGTGTCCTTGTGCCAGCCCTTCCCATTGTGTTAGTCTGTGCTAGAACACTGACTGCTTTTAGTGTGCTTTGCAGAACTTTTTGGTATTTAATCTTTTTTTTTTCACTGTGATCTATTTTTGAGATTATTTTTCCGATTTTACCCGTGGAGAAACACTCAAGGGCCCTGTGCATTTCAAGGTGTCAGTGCCTCCCCTTTGAAATGCAGAATGCTTTTTTTTTTAACACTCAGCATCATAAATGAACAAATACTTGTAGGAAAGATATTGAGGGCAGCAAAACACGTAGTTATCGCTCTTGCAAACGTGTGGAAAACCATGTGTGTGAACTATCACGGGTCCCACATTATGGACAAAGAGTGTGAAATACAGCTCAAATATATGTAAAGGAAATTGTGGTCATTACTCGTCACGCACAGTTTGCGGTGTCCGCACAGGCATCGCCACAGCATCAGCACTGTCCCAGGCAGACCCTTGGGATTATCTCTGGGTTTTAAAACCAGCATTAACCAGGTAACATTGAGAATTTTTCATTTGTAGAGCTTCCTCTTAGATTTTTGTTTTCTCTACTCCTTTAAGTGGCGCTATTTTAGAGGCGCCAGATTAGAGAGGACTTAAAAATCGAAGTTAGAGCTTTAGGTTGGATGTGGGTGGGAGGGCTTTGCAAAGAAGCAGCTGCTGTCTCTTGGTAGACAGGAGTAAAACAAATTCAAGTGTGTAGGTAGATGTTTTTAAAAATAAGTCTCAAAAACCCTAGAATGGGCATAAACTCAGAAAATCTCTGTTCCGTGACGGGGTCCTTGTACCCCCTTCCCTGAAGGCATTTCCCGCCTCCCGTGGGGGCATCCATGTCCCCCCGCCCCCAGAGGGCATTTCCCGCCTCCCGTGGGAGGATCCATGTTCCCCTCTCCTGAGGGCATTTCCCGCCTCCCGTGGGAGCATCCATGTCCCCCCGCCCCCAGAGGGCATTTCCCGCCTCCCGTGAGGCGAGGCCCCGCCCCCGCCGGGCAGCCAGAGGGTCGGAGTTGCGCCTGCGCGGTGCCCTCGCGGCGCATGCGCAAAGAGCAGCATTCCGGGCGTGAGGCACGGAGGGGACGTGGGGTCTTTTCTTTTCCCTCCTTCCTTCCTTTCCTTCCCTTCCCTCTTTTCCTCCCTCATTCCTTCCTTCATTCCTCGGGCTGTCAAGGCCGGGACCCGGGGTCTCGGAGGAAGGCGCTGGCCCCGCGGTGAGGGCGAGCTGCAGCTGACAGGTATTAATCAGCCAGAACGATGGGCAGGAGAGCAGCAGGAGCGGGAGTGTTGCTACTCCGCTCTGGGAGCCGGGAAGGGTTTTCCGCAGTCAGCGCCTGGCGTGGGTTTCGCCGCTGTGAGCTGGGCCAGTGTTGCCTTGACCTTGTGTTGTCTGTGTGTGTGCAGCGTTTTGTAGCAGCTCCGCGGCTCCCTCGGTTTTACCGATTTGGCCCCTTTAAGGTTCTCTTTAGGGTTAAAAAACTCACCAAAATAGCTGGGTTTGGTTGGTTAGTTTGTCATGTGCTCACTTCCTGCAGGTGTCCGGGTGCAAGGGAGGTTTTAAAGGGCTCGCAGCCATTCTGAGAGGAACCCAGAGCATTCCCTGCCTTTGGAGCTGCAGGGAGGGTTACAAAAGGACAGCTGTGAGAGGGGACATGGAAGGTACAGACAGTCTATCCCTGAGCAAGACAGAATTACAGAATGGTTTGGGTTGGAAGGGACCTTAAAGACCGTCCTGCTCCACCCCCTGCCGTGGGCAGGGACACCACATCTTCCACTATTCCCAGGGAGCCCCGTCCAGCCTGTCCTGAGACACTTCCAGGCTTGCGGCAGCCCCAGGTTCTCGGGGCAGCCTGTGCCAGTGTGGAACAGGCAGCTCTGAGTAAAAGGGAGGAGGCTGTTGTACAGGATGATTGGCAAAACAACTCAAAGTTAAGATGGTTAAAACAAGATGCAGGATGATCTGACAGAAGCTTAATTGCTGAGCCTGGGCTTAGCCTCACAGGAGGTCTCTGAGCACACAACAGCACTGGTGTTGATGCCATGCTGTGGTCTTCCAGTGGTGCTTTTGTCTTGAAATGCTCAAATAAAGGCCATTTTGCAGGTGTGTTTTGCTGGCTTAGAGAGGTAGTTGACATGTGGGTAATTCTGTCAGTATAGCATGAGGAGTGCAAATGTGGGGTTTTTGTAGGAGATGTCAGAGAATCTGCAATGGGGGAATTAGTAGTTTATGTCAGAGATCAGTGGAGAAAGATGGAAGATCTGTAAGCTCTTAGTAGATCTGTGTGTCTGCAGTGAGATAATGGAGAAAAATGAAGCGCAGAATGAAATGGAAAAAATGGAACAGTTCCTAAATAGTTTAATTTTGTTCAGTGTTAAAAAGCCTGTTTGGAAACTTAACGTTTGTGCCTTGTGTTCCTGTCTGTTTTGTCCTGAGAAGGAGGATCTTTGAGCCTCGAGCCTGATCTCAATGTGTGCCTTGTGTTTTCAGTGGGGAAATGAACCGAGGGTTGCTGCTGAGGTTTGAAAATCTGGTGCAGCTCCGTGGTGCCTGCTGGCAGCTGCGTGTCCTGTCCTCCAGGGAAGTTTTTGGAGCACAGTGGAAGCCTGTGCAGTTGTCTGCACGTCCCTTGGGGTCCCTCCTTCTGCATCCACACCACTGGCCAAAACACAGATTAATCAATGCTACCTTACCACAGTGCAGACATCTAGCCACAAAAGAGGTAATTAAGGACATCCACTAATCCCTGGGTTTGTGTGGAAAGTACAAGAGTTCGGTTTGAACATATTAATTAAAAAATAAAAAAGTGCTTTATTCATGAGTGTAGAGAAGTTGTTATAAATCTCTAAGACAAAATGTACTTAATGTATAATTTCTTGCCATTCCCTCTCAAGTACTGACTTGGGCCAATAGCATCATGAATTTTTCCTGATATTGGAGGAAATAATTACAAAAAAAAATGGAAATGGTTTTATTGATTTTTGTCCTTGTTCTGAAAATTAAAAATGCAAAAAGATTAAGTGTGCTATACATTTGAAATGTTCATTTTGATGTGTTAACTCATTCATTAATTGTAATTAATTGGTATTGTAGTAAAGATGTGTTTACCTCATATGGCTTGAGACCATTGTCTTTTAAATACGTTTTTGTTATTCCTGTGTTTATATTCCTGTGTATGTGTCTAATTCCATGTAGGAGACAAAAAAGAAGAGAAAGAAGATTCCCCTGACGAGAGGTGAAGTGGAGATAAGGCAGAAGATGACTGTGGAGGAACTAGCACAAGCTATGGGCAAAGACATAGGTGAGAGCCTGCTCTGGGGTGTGAAATAGCAATATCTGTCACACCCCTTCCACCAGTGGGAAAGGAAAAGATGTCTTCAGTGGCCTTAGTTAGTGGTTGTGGATCCATCCCTTGGGAAGGGAAGTCATACTCATCCCAAAGGAAATGTTGGGAGACATAGTGCAGACTAAAGAGAAAAGCTGGGCCATCCAAATTACCAGGCCAGACATTTAAATGTGAAGAAGCCAGGTCTGTCTTCCTTCTCCAACAGAAAGGCCTCAGATGTGTGCAGGCTGCTGATCCTTGTGGCTGTGGTTCCCAGGTGCTAATTTATTCCAGAAGGAAAACATTGCACCCTGGTTTGTTAGAGCTGGACTCCTGTGAGTTAAGAACTCTTGGGTAAAGAGCTTCAGCCCAAAATCCAGAGTAGGAGTAGGAATCTTGGATTCAGGAGCAATTTGTGTTTCATTAGAACAGTCATTTGATTAACTGGGAGTGGCAAGACTTGTCTGGAATTGCTCCCTGTAAGCATTTTTGACTACTGAAATACGTTTTGTGTTTCTAGAACCAAAGAAAGGAGCATATGATCAGATTCATCAAATTTTCTTCCTCCTTGAATTCACTGCTTTGCTGTTTGCTTTAGATGAATTTCAGTTGTTTTCTCTTTTGGAGTTAGTGGAAAAGTAAGCCATGAATATCTAAGTGGAAAATAAGATTGTAGCAGCTAACAAAGTAGTAATTTTCAGTAAATCTGCAAGTATGCAGACTAATGGCAACTTCTAGATAAATCTAAAGAAAAACTGCTTGGTGAATAATACTTATTAGCATAAAGAAAATAATGAAAAAGTCTGATTAAGTGGGTTGGGCTTTTTTGTCCCACATGTTTTTGTGGATGTAATTGTTAAGTATGTTTATGTTTGCTGCAGATCACATTTATGAAGTGCTGCTGTACACAGACATTAACCTTGATTCAGTAGAACCAGATTCTATCTTACATGAAGACCACATCAAGATGATTGTTCAGAAATCAGGAATGAAGTATAAATCAGCAAAACTGAAAGAGGAAAAGGAAAGAAAAAACACAGATGCTGTGAAGAGGTAAGTTGTGAGCTTGGCTCTTTTTATTCTGTTTCTTTCTGCAGATGTTTGGCGGGGAGGCAGCCTCGACTGTGCGGCAGCGAGTGCTGTGGTGGGCATGGCCCAGTGAATTGTTTTTAGCATTTACAGCTCCTGTTTTTGCTGCAATTACAGACCTCCTGCAGACCCAGCAGTACTGACCCCACGGCCCCCAGTTGTCACCATCCTGGGACACGTGGATCATGGGAAGACAACCTTACTGGACAGCCTGCGGAAAACCCAAATGGCGTCGATGGAAGCAGGAGGCATCACACAGCACATTGGGGCTTTTATTGGTATGATCCAACTCCATGTGCTCAGGTGTAACGCAATTTTCTCTCCATCTCACATAGCAGGCTGACTTGCTGCCAGTTCATTGGGGAAATAAAGTTGCCACATAAATGGTGAGAAAGAAAACCATAACATAAAATCTGTTGCTGATACCTGTCATACCTATGTACATAGAACTTTGAAATAAATTGCCTGCACAAGTTAAAGTTGGACTATTTTGGATTATGGAAGATCCCAGGATACTTTCTTGCTCCTGAGGATTTAACAGCACCTTTAACCTTCATGCCAACAATAACCTGACTGTCTAAAACATGTCATTATTGTTAAAATGACACGACTCTCAAAGGAGTGATGCTTGATCTACAGCATATCAAATAAAGCTGTGTGAAATGCTGATGTTAAGCTGTGTCATTTGTTCACAGTGCACATGCCTTCTGGGGAAAAGATAACCTTCCTTGACACTCCTGGCCACGCAGCCTTTTCAGCCATGCGGGCCAGAGGCACCAACGTCACCGACATCGTCATTCTGGTGGTGGCAGCAGAGGATGGAGTGATGGAGCAAACCATAGAGTCCATCCAGCACGCCAAAAATGCAGAAGGTACAGAGTGGGGGGCCTTTGGGAACCTTGCTTTTATCTCTCAAAAAACCTTCTTGGACTGGAATCCACAGAACTTGGGAAGTAACTGTCCTAGTCCCATTCATCATCCCATGCGATGTTTGAAAATGTACTGAACGTTGCAGTAATACAAAAAAATCCTAAAATACAGATATTTCTCAAGACGGGTTCATTGTTTGGGGTTTTACACCTTCTCTACATGGATAACTCCTCCAACTTTCTCCTGGTAGCTCAGAGCTTGATGGCTGCTCAGGGAAGAGGCACCAAGTGAGATGATCTGTTCTAAGTGGCCATAACTTGCTTTAACCTTTCTACCAGCTGTGGTAGTAACAGCAGGTTTTGGTTAGGTTGGTGAGGCTGAGTTCATGTGTTCTCTTTCTAGTTCCTCTTATCCTGGCCATTAATAAATGTGACAAACCTGAAGCTGATCCTGAAAGAGTAAAGAAGGAATTGCTGGCTCACGATGTGGTGTGTGAGGAGTTTGGAGGTGATGTTCAGGCTGTAAATATTTCTGCACTCAAGGTAATTTTGTGGTAAAAATGATGGTGTTCTTGCATTTCTGATATGTGCAGAGAAATACATTTCTATTTGGCAGTTGGAAAATGAAATGCAAGGTATTTGGTATTTGATATCTTGCCATGAGCTCAGTGCTACTGGCTCTTGCCAGAATTATTTGAAACACACTGAAATGAATTTTGAGGCTCATACTTCCAACAAGCAATAATATTTCATTTTTCTACTAGTAATTCAGTTCAACAGTTTCGTGTCTGATGTCCTGAAGTCTTGCCTGGGTGTTAAATGTCATCACATTTCAGTGGGGGAATTTGGCACTAAGGGTTGAACTTCTGATCTCACTTTACATGGGCAATTCATTTATTCTGTGTGTTTTTGTGTGGTTTCATGCAGGGGGAAAACCTGATGGTTTTGGCAGAGGCAACTGTTGCTCTGGCAGAGATGCTGGAACTGAAGGCAGATGCCACGGGGCTGGTGGAGGGGACAATCATTGAGTCTCGGAAAGACAAAGGGAAAGGGTGAGTCAAGTGCCACCTCTGCAGCTTCAGTGAAGCACTTTCTGACAACACAGACACACTGGACAGGGGACTTGTGCCTCAGTAAATAAAGCTGGAACATTTTCTTTGCAGTGTTCTGTAACATGACATTCTACCCTTAAGTACCTTAGTCCATTTGCAGGTTCTGTGAACAAGGTGTGTTGTGCCCACTTTAAAAAATTGTTGGTGTTTGGGGTTGGGGTTTTTTTTGGTGGGGGATCACTTAATGTGTAAAATCATCCTGTTGCTGAGTTCACAAATGTAAGATTGGGGATTGATCTGCAGACATGAAAAGTACAGTACAGATTATGGGGCTTTTTAACTAAATGAAAAATTTGGTGAGTGCTCTTATAAATCATCACAGGAGTATTCTGCCTGTGATGGATCACAAGTCCATTCTGGTTGTGTTGTGCCTACACTGACTGTGAAGACAGGGAGAAATGTCACTTGAATTTTGTCTGTTATTTTTTTCCTCTGCTCTTCACTAGTTCACTCACCACAGCCATCATCCAGAGAGGAACTCTGAGGAAAGGCTGTGTTCTGGTTGCAGGGAAGACCTGGGCAAAAGTACGTTTCCTGTTTGATGAGAATGGCAAAGCTGTGGATGCAGCCTCACCAGGCATCCCCGTGGAAATCATGGGTTGGAAGGAATCCCCCTCAGCAGGAGATGAAATCCTTGAAGTAGAGTCTGAGGTACAGAAAGAACTCTTCAGTGGAAAGCTCAGACTGCTGCAAGGATGGGAAAGAGCTGAGTAACAAAATAAGTGAGAGCATTTAATCACCTGGATAATCCCATGAAAGGTCGAGCATGGGCATTAAGGGACCTGAGTTAGATGCTCTGGAAGAGGAATGAGGGTTTGCATTTTGCCTCTTTCTTTTCCACCTTTCCTCTGCTGGACTGTCCTCATCTCCACTGGAACACTCCAGTACTTGAGATCAGTGCTAAGTTGAGAAAGACATAACTCTTGTCTGACAAAAAGAAAATGCATAAAATACAGCTTGAAATAGGTGTTGTGAGAGCTGGAAAAACACCACATGAAAGAATGAACAATAATACTCTTCTGCAATGCAGAGATACTTTAAAAATAGGCCTTGAGTCATGTGGTAGCTCAGGGAGGAAAAGCTCTTGTCTCATTCTCTGCCATCTGTGCAGCAAAACCTGTAGTTAAAAGTGAAGGAAAATGAGTGAGCCTGTAGAGAAGCTGCAAAAGGATGAAATTGAACAGTGTTCTGATGCAGTGCTTTAAAGGTAATGTTTCTGTCTTCTGCCCAGCAAAGGGCACAGGAAGTTGTGGCTTGGAGGACCTATGTTGAACAACAGGAGAAGATGAAGAAGGATCTGGAAGTTATTGAAGCAAAGCAAAAGGAAAACAGGTTGGAATATGAGAAGAAGCAGCAGCAGCTGGCCCACCTGACCTGGAGACAGAGGAAGGCAGCAATGTACAAGGCCAATAAGCATCTGATGTTCTCAAGGGCTAAGGAGAGAACAGAGATGGATGAAAACACACTCTCATTAGTAGTTAAAGGTGCTGTCCCTGTCTCTGTGCTGCTCCTTTGGTTCTGTGCATCTCAAATGTTCAGTCTGAAACAGAGCTCTAAACTAAACACAGTTTCTGTTACCGAAAGTTTGATCAGTTTAAAACTGGTTATTGAACTTCTCTCCTAAGAGCAGGGGCATCAGAAAACATCCAGTGGTCAGGAGGATGTGCTGCCAGCAGGGCCACAGCAACAGGAAAACTTAACATGCCCAAAACACTTACCCAGGAGCTCCTGGGTAAAGCCCATACATATAAACCCCTAAAAAAGATATATATACATGAACATAAAACCCTATATATGTAAACCAAGCAAACAAAAAAACCCAAGCTATAAGCATTTTGCATCAGCAAAATAGAGGAGAGTAACAATTATGTATTTAAGTTGAATAGGAGGAACTTGGTTTAACCTCATTTAGTGATACTCAAGCAGTGACTGTAGTTGAAAACCTGCAAACCTGACCTGACAGTGACAGCAGATGTAGAGCCTCTGAACGTTCTGTATTTATCCAGTCTATTTTTGGAATTAACAGACTTTTTGGATGGCTTTTAATGCATTACTCAAAATATAGCAAGAGTGACAGATGTCAGAAGACTTTCTGTTGCAGTGTGGAGTTGGAATTAGTTGTATTTCTGTGTCTTTGACTTACACAAAGCCACCAGTACTTCCATTTATTCATACAGGTGATGTGGATGGATCTGTTGAAGCTATTCTGAACATTCTGGACAGCTACGACTGTGAGGATGAATGCAAACTGGATGTTGTCTACTTTGGAATGGGAGATATCAGTGAAAACGATATCAATCTTGCTGAAGCATTTAATGGTGTGTGTTTAAAAATCATATTACAGTTCTGAAATTACTGACTTACTGAAATGGGTAAGCCTCAGTCAGGTTTTGTTTTCTCAATAATTAGCAGCATCAATAAGGTTTTTTTTTTTGAATCTTGAAAATGTTTCCTTGAACTTCACACTGGTGCAGGAGGAGAGGCTGAAAGTCTCATGGAAATGGGAGGACTCTTGAAAAGCTCTTGCCAGAAATTCACTGTTATGGTTAAACTCTGGCTCTTCACTTGGGCTGCTTTATGATGGTCACGCAGGGCAAAGCTAGAAAAGCAGGTTAGAAAATCATTTCCTTTTGCTCAGGGAGGCAACTGATGTAGGACTGAGTCAGCTGTTGCTATTCATACCCCATAATTCTCACCTGCAGAATGAAGTCACTGCACCTGCCATCGCCCACAGGTGGGCAGGAATCATTCAGAATTCACTTCCAGCTTTATTTGGACAACCAAGTTGGTTTTCCAGCCCAAAAACAGAGGTCTGTGTCCTTTACATGAGTTGTGTGTTATTTTCTGCTCTGACGCCTCTAGCTCTGTCATCAGGGACCTTCTGTGGGCTTTTCTGGGCCATTTATTTTGATAGGTCTGTAGCAGTCCATGTGGGAGAGGTAAATGTCCCCCCTTGAAAGAGAAGCAAGAATAAAATGTACACTGTGCTGCAGAATTTCACTTTAACTGTTCAAAGACTCATCTCTTGTAGTCATCACTTGACATTTGTTTCATTTATCAGGTGTAATATTTGGATTCAGTGTGAAAGCCAATGAAAGTATCAAAAAGCTGGCTGATAAAAAGGGAATAAAAATTAAACTTCACAACATTATCTACAAACTTGTAGAAGACTTGAAGGATGAGCTGAACAGCAGGATGCCCCCAACTGTGGTGGAGACTACAATAGGTGAGTTTTCATTGATACATTTTTGCCTCAAAATGTGGCAAATTCTACACTCTCCTGTAACCACTTTTTTATCTTAAAGTGTGGCAAGTGGAAAAATGCAGCCTGCTTCTACTTTGTGCCAGTTTGTTATTCCTGTGGACATCAACTTTACTTTTTTCTTTTAGGGGAAGCTTCTGTTCTTGACACCTTTTCTGTCACAGTAGGAAAAAACAAAATTCCAGTGGCTGGATGCAGAGTGCACAAGGGGCTGCTGGACAGAAAAATGAAGTTTAAGCTAATCCGTAACAGGGATGTTATCTGGAAAGGTGAGTAGAACTGCTACAAAAATGGGCATTTGTGTTTAGTATTTTTAGATACTCCTAGTTTCCTGGGAAGCCTGTGCAAAGGATCCTGGGAGAAATCCTGGATTCTATCCAGGATGGAGAGGAAAGCCACCAAATGCCAGTGCATTGTTCCCAGACTTTTTTCCAACCACCACTGGTAGACAAGTAGAAGCATTACAGGATCTACCTGCCAAAAGGAGCTGGTGTCTGACTTCCATTAACTACAAACATCCCCTATCCCTACATTTCCCTGCTTTTCTTGTGGAGCCACAAAGTGAAACATTAATCTTGCAGGAAGGGCTAACCACTGCTCTGCTCTGCAGCTGGTGTCCTCTCTGTCATGCATTTTCTCTTTGCAGGATGTTTATCATCACTGAAGCACCATAAAGATGATGTCCAGGTAATAAAAATGGGAATGGATTGTGGATTGAGTTTGGACAAAAATCTGGAGTTCAGTATTGGAGATGAAATTATCTGTTATGAAGAAAAAGAAGTTCAACAGACAACTTCCTGGGACCCAGGATTTTAAGGACATTTTCACATGAACACTAAAGGAGATACATTATGTTCCTGGCTCGCCTTTAACTCTTAATATTAAATGAACTTTGAGAGATGCACAGGAGCTGTTCTTTACATCAGAGCACTAAAGATACATTTTATATCTGCAATGTTTCTGCTTCTCTGTCATGTCAAGCAACCAGCTGCCCTCACTGGAACATGAGATAAATCACAAGGGTAACTACAAGCACTTCAAGTGTGTAAAACCATCACGGTAAAATATTTCTGATGACAATCTCTTGGTTCCAAAACAACTGAGCAATTTCCTCCCTCCCCTCCCAGTGCTGCTGTGCAGTGTTTCAGTGTGTTGGCTGCATTTTGTCACCAGGCCTTCCATACCCCATTCTCTAGCACTGACCCACTTTCAAACATGACTCTAGACCTGTGAATTTCCTATTTTTCCAGATCAGAACTGTCTCACATTACAGAGATGACGTCTACACTTATCTTGGGTGTTGGTTTTTTTCCTTTTACAACTGGTACCCAGTATTCTTTAAATCAAATTGCTGCTTCAGTTTTACACCACAAAGTTCACCCTAGCTGCCAGGCAGCACCCAAAGGTCCATAAATTTTTCTCCCTGATCAGCAGAGAGGAAACACAGCATCACAGAAATAAATCCTTCAACCATACAGAAGCTCAGATTTTTATTGTCTGGTACATTTACTTGTCTTCTGGCTTATTGAAGCAGTATGTCAGACAGCACTTGCCACAGTAGTGCCTGTCAAAGTGACTGGCCATGAAGACTCCAGCCCCACACTCCTCTGAGGGGCACTCCCGGCGCAGGCGGCTGATCTTGCCATTCTCATCCACCTGGGAAGGACAAACAGGCAATGGTTCACATACACTCTCCACCTTTTAGTAACAATAACCATTTTGAGTATTTTCCATTGGTATAACAGTTTTTGTAACAGCAACTCCGTCAAGCTTCTTGAGGTACGTGTCAGAAGTGCCCAACTGCAGCAGACTGTGTCTTTTAACACGTGGGGTATTTGCACGTAGAAGGAGTTTAAATAGTAAATACACCAGAATCTGTGCAGACCAGTTACAAGATCCACATCCTCCCTGGTGAGAGCTGAGTTTCCATCAGGATTCTCCCTGAGTTAGTTCTACCTACCTTGTAGTACTTGAGCACCGCAAGCTTCACCTTCTTTCTCTTATGCTTGTTCTTCTTGGGAGTTGTGTAAGACTTCTTCTTCCTTTTCTTAGCACCACCACGAAGTCTCAGCACCAGGTGAAGCGTTGATTCCTGATTGTAAAGCACATGAAATAGACTCAAAATGCTTTCTCGAGACAAGTGCAGCATTTAAACAGCCCTCTTCCTTCTACCTAGAGAAAGTACATCTCAAGTGACCAGCACTTAGTAAAGCTCTAAAACGATTATTTGCTGTTAAGGTGGCATCCCAGTCTCTCAGCCTTAACACTACTCCAATCCCTTGATTTGGTTGAATTTATTAAAAACATTTCTTAGTCTCAGTAGCAAAGGTCAGTCAGCTCTGCCCATGCCAGTTCCTGGATACTACACTGCTGTGTCTTGCCTTTTCTACTCACTTTTTGAATGTTGTAGTCGGACAATGTCCTTCCATCCTCCAGCTGCTTTCCAGCAAAGATCAGCCGCTGCTGATCCGGAGGGATGCCTAATGGTAACACAAAACGGGAATAAATGAGCGACGTGAGCTACAGCATGCTGTAATAAAATCAAGATTGCTGCAGGAAATTACATCTGTGTAAGACACACGTCGATCCACAAGAGTAGAGAACAGAATAATATATTCAGCGTATACTGATTGATATCAATATATAATAGTCAATAAGTGCCTCTAAGAGCTTACCCTCCTTATCTTGGATCTTCGCTTTTACATTTTCTATAGTATCAGAAGGTTCAACCTATTATGAAACAGAACAACAGAATCAAAAC
>JANPWX010000192.1:104637-148638 GCA_024734555.1 Trochalopteron elliotii
GAGGCGTGGGCGGGAATTGCGGCTCCCACAGTGCATCGCGGTGGCCGTCGTGAGGGGAGGAGGAGGCGCTATGACGAGTGAGGCGGGACCGCCGTGACGAAAGAGGAGGAGGAGCCGCCATGAGGGGACGAGGCGGAGCTGCCGCGACGGGTGAGGCGGTGCCGTTGTGGGGAGAGGAGGTGCCATGACGAGTGAGGCGGTGCCGCTCTGAGGGGAGGAGGTGGCGGAGGCGGTGTCGCCATAAGGGCGGGGTTCTTCAGCCGCGTGACTCGTATATTCTGTGCGTTGTAGTGGCCGTCGTTGGGGTTGTTTTTTTTTAGGGATAGCAGGTATTGACATATCTGCCTCTCTGTCAAGGCTGGGTTGGACACGACTTGGAGCCACCTGGTGTGGTCTGGAGCTACCTAGTGAGAGGCGTCCCTGCCCATAGCAGAGGATGGAACTGGATGAGCTTTAAGATCCTTTCCCACCCAAACCATTCTGGGATTCTGTGATTCTCCGCAGTGTGAAATCTCAGAATTCGATGTCCTGGTTCCTGAGGAGGCAGTTTAAACACGCTTTTACAGGCACTTTGCCACCTGCAGATTCCTCGAGATCAATTCTAGGTTTATATTTGGGCAAAGATTTTTAAAATTAGAAAAGCTGTAGGTAATTTGGGAATTAAGGAGTCCTGAGTCACGATTTGGAAATTACTTGTTAGGTGGTTTTATCCTTATGAGTCAAATATGGGAAAGGCTAAAGCAGAATCGGAGCCTGCTTGAATAAATCAGCTGGGATCATTTTAACAATTTCAACCCTTCTGTGTTTTGATGAGAAACTGAGGAAGTAGGTTGTGTTGAGGAGTGTTACATTATATGCAATAATGCATTTCGTAAGACAACAAATAGTTTTCAAGTAAATGAGCATTTGGCAGTATGTAAAAAGTGGTTTGCTGGTTTTTTGTCTCCAGCTGGTGTAAGCACACAGGTTGTGACCTCTGTGTTGTTACAGAAATCAAGGACTGATACATTTTTTCAGCTGCTTTTTGTGCCCCTGTAAATGCTGCAGTAGAGTCAGGGTCGCTACAATGAATTCATAATCCCAGGAATAACAGTAGGGTTCATGCTTGAAAACCACTTTTCGTAACTTTATGGGAGTTTTGAAATGATAAAGCTGTCCTAAACCGAGAGAAAAACAACAAAATTAAAAAGACCATGACATTTATCTCACATGCCATGCATTGGCACTACCAGCCCTTCTGTGCAAAGGTTATTGCTGAATTTCCTGAGGGATTCCTGCCTGCCTGTCTGCCTTTTTCAGACACATGAAAAAGGCCTAGAATAAATCAAGACTTGTCGGGTTTGAGATGGATAGGAATAAGGAATACTGGTTCTGCTTTTAAATCTTGAGTTGGATTGGTATTTTAAGATACTAAAATGCACAGCCCCTGTTCCCTTGGTTTTCCACAACTGTAAGTGCAAAGGACATTTAGTGCCCACCTAGAGAAAATATATGTTATTACATGGTGTTGCAGCTGTCCAATAAGTGCTGGTTACCTTAGTTCTAAACAATATTGGTGATTGCTTAATCTCAGATGAAGAGACTGCCTCATAATGAAAATTTTTCTGCATTTTCATCATCTCAAGCAATGAAAAATACATCCATGGATAATGCAGTATGTTACTGTGTGCAAGGATATCCTCACTTCAACAAAATGGGAATGTGAGGTGTTTATTGCCAGAATCAAGAACGGTTAAAGGAATGCATTTTTTTTTCTTCAGAGGAGATTAAAAACTCTGGAATCTGAGTCTACAGCTCTGTTATACTATAGGAAAAGAGCAGTGGATCTTGAGGTAACTTAATAATGTTTAAAATACGTGCAAAATATGTTGCTTTAATTAAGACATTAATAATTTGGTTGTCTCTGGCTTCTTTAATTTATGTTTTTAAATGTTTCCATTCTTGTTTTATTTTCATATGGCAGCTGCTAATGATTGTGTAAAACCTTGCTAATGTGAAAACCTGAATTAACTGGTGCTGCAAAAGGTGTTTCATTTAAAAATCATCTGCCGGAGGGGATTTTTTCAGTACTTAAAAAATATCCTCAGTTTTAAAAAAAAATATTTTCATTATAAAGTTTGTGATTGTTTGGTTTGGGGGTTTTTTGTTTCTATTTTTTAAAGGCTTTAAAATTTTGACTCTGAATTTGACATTTGAATTGAGGTAGCATTTGGGTTATCCTGCCCTGCCATGTTTTGTATTTCATGATGTCCCTGGTAAAACAGCTGAAGAGTCACTTGGATATTTGGAAAGGAAAGAAGAAAAGTTTGTGTGCTGTGCTGTAGCAATTTGAAATATCACAGGTGACCCATCACACTGAATACAGCTCTCCCAGGACACGTTCTTTTGGCGACCCTTTTGGTGTTCATAAAAGTGCTGCTGTGACAACCTGGCACATGAAGTTCATTTTTATCCATTTCCAGAGGTTCTTCCTTGGCCCTTTCTCTAAATGAACTGAATTTGCAGAGCTCAGCTGTTCTGTGTGTTGTGAAAACTGACAATCTGATCTTAAATCTATTTCTGTGAAACAGATGAAAATGTACAACCGGAGGCTTTTCCAAAAGGATACAGACTGCTGGAAGCAATTGGTCATTAGGTGCTGTAAAACCCCAATAATGCAACAGTCTATTTCTGAGTTCTGGGATTTCATTGCTGATGTAATCCCTGGATATCAACCACACAAATTAGTTCATTAACTCATCTCCTATAGCCTGCTGAGTAACTGCTACTCAAAAATAGCTCTCTCCTGTTTCTGGCCATTGATTAATTAGATTAGTTCTTCCCAAATCACAGATGTTATATTTTTTGTAATTTCAGTTGAAAAGCAGTATATTCCAAGGACTTCCACCCCCCTGAGATTTACCTGTCAATGGTCAAATGTGTCTTTTTCTTTCTGCTATGTGTTTTCTATATGTTGTTGCTTAGTTATGACACCATTTTGATTTCTTATTTTATTTCCTGGCGTATTTCAGACCATTTTATGGGAGGATTTTCAGGTTACCATCTCTTCTAGTGTTTCTTGATATTGTCATTCTAGGACATTTCTATTTACAGGAAAAAATGTTCCTTGTATCTATGTTTTCAAGTAAGTGGTTCGATTTTAATATCACCTCCAGCCTTTCCACAGTGTTCAGGGAAATCAGTCAAGATCGTTGTGGGGCTTTATGGTAGGGAAAGGGAGAGGTAACCATACACAAATACAGAATAATCCTGCTAGTTGATTTTTCAGATGATTGCTTCTTTCTGTTGGGAAGCTGTCCTAACCCTGCATTAATTCACTGTCTCAGTCAACAGTGGATTAGAAAACTACAATTTTCATTTATGATTTTTACCTCAGCCCATCACAAAAAGGATGGGTTTGGGCTGTTGTAAGAAATGAGCAAAAAAATGAAAACACAATAAAATTTTAATAACAAACTTTGAAACTTGAAATTTCAACTTAGCTCCAGTTCCAGCCTACAAATTACTTTGGATTCAGTGCTCCTTTGGACAATTTTCATGGAGAGAACTCTGCAGGCACTTGGCTTTTAGTGGAGCCTCTATGAGCTGACTCTTGGGCAAGCTGCAACCTCAGCACTTAGTTCTTAGGACACACAAAAATAAACAGAGTCCTGCTTGGTTCCAAGGTCTGGAAGTTTTCAGAGAGGCTTTTTCTTGCCCTGCCAGACCCAGGGGCAGAAGCTCTCCAGGCAGCAGGAGCTCAAGCCAAGGGCAGACAGCTGCAGCAAATCACATGGGCAGCAAGTGCCAGGAAATCACTCTGCAGACAAACTAACACATATCTGCCTGGACTTAGCTAAGAGAAGTGCTTGAAATTAAAGACAAAATTTCTGAAAATTAGGTTTTCTGCGTGCACATATAGTTATTTGTATCTAATGTGCTTTTTGTGTCTTGCTCCAATAAACTGCCCTTCGCTTCTGTGCCTGCAGCTCCTCTGTCATTCTGTTGCTGTTATGGGTTTCAGAAATGATTTTGAGTGCAAGCAGAGATTTTGGCCTTTAAACCCTTTAAATTAAAATACACACTATTTCTCTTATGTGTCATTAATTTCATCACCTTTATTTTTTTCAACTCAGTCTTTGGATTTCTAATCCACATTGAAATCAGTGAGTGAGTTCTGCAGTATGCTTAATATGAATAGTAAACAGCTTTTTAGGGCAAATTCAGGATATTTAAATGTGGGGTTTACTTTGTCTGAGATGCATTGTTATTCTAAATGATACCCCCGTACTTTGTAAGGCTGGGCCAAGACAGAGGTTGCTTGGAAAGAAAATAAGCATGAAAAGTTACCACCTCAAAGGATGGAATACTTGAAGATGAGAAAGATGCCAGGCTGATGGAACGTGTTTGCTGGTGGCTCCTCTGCACAACAACAGGGGGAGCGCTTACAGCAGGCGAGTGAAGAATCCTCCCAGCTCTGGCTGAGCTGTGGGAAACACTGAGCAACACAAACAATGTCGAGAATGCTTCCACCAACAAGTATCAGTTATTTGTCCATTTATATGTCTGTGTGAGAATGTGTGCATGTTTGTATTTCAACTGGAAGTGTATTCTCCGTGGAGAAGAAAGCTCTGGAATGGTATGGAAATAGTTTGTGCGTCTGTGTTGCCACCTTCAGTACATCAGGTCTGGCCTTGCTCTAGCCTGCACAAGAGTTTAAAGTCAGTGTGAGTGGACTGCTCTGAGTGGACCCTCATTATGCAGCTGGATAAAAGGGATACAGTATAGGCATGTCCCAGTGCTTGGTCTTTTTGGTTTGCTCCCTGCTAGGTCATTGCTAGACTCATCATACAAATTAGATTATCAAAATAATCTAACAAATCCTGTCAAAACAACAAATGCTTCCCTAGAACAAATGTAGGCTTTGGTCACGTGCTCCTTGGGCTGCTGTGGGAATTGTCTGGGTTCTGGACCATATTAAACTGTAAGAGCCAGTATGAGAGCTTGGCCCAAGCTGATCCTTAAGAAATGGATAATTCAGCCTTAAGGAAGGGAAGATGCCCAACTACAGATTCCCTGGGTGCCTGTTGGCAGAGTCTCTTTTCAGCTCTCAGCCCACAGCCAGTATCAACAGGAAGAATGCTGAATGTCATTTGCTGTTGTAACTGTGCTACATGTTCCCAAATAACCATTATCTCAGTAATTAAGCTACATGTAGCTACTCCTGGTTTGTTTCAGTTTTTGCACATTTTGGCAATCTTTAAAAGCATATTTATTATATGGATAAATCTGCAGAGTTAGGATTCACAGGAGAACTGTGATTAAAAGAAGAATTACTAGTGTAAGGATATTGAAAGTATTGTGTGAATGAGGAATAGAGAAGGGTATGGAAATTCACTTTTCAACATAAGCCCTTAAGTATCTAACCCTGAAGAATGTAACTCAATATAAGATTAGATTTTGACCAAAAGAGTGAAAACAGTGAACAAAAAGGTCACTCACTGACTTGGTTACTGCACAGTAGCTGACCATGCAAGAAAGCAGAGCAGATGTAATTGCCATACTCCCCAGAGTTATTTCATGGTTCTTGTTTAATGTTTGCAGCAGCTGAGAAATGAAAGTGCTTGTTAAGTGAAACAAGACAGTGATGGACCAAACCACAAAGTTTTATTCTCTTTTATTTTTTTCCTTTGTGGCCATTTGCACTGTGCAGCAGGGATTTCTAGCAGGAATTTCCAGCAGGGGTCCATGACTAAATGCCAGGCCTGAGTTAAGTGCTTCTGTTGTTTGCCTATTTACTTGTTAGCTGTTTTTTATTCAGCATCCTCTGGAAGTTTTAGAAATCAAGCTCCGTAAGAAAGTGCAGGTGCAGTGTCAAATGAGTACTATCTAAAGCAAACTGGGAAGGATTGTACTGGTGTGGCCTTGTGTGCATCTTTTTCTTTCAGAAGAGCTTGGTGTCTCCCAGTCCAAGATTCAGTTGCTAATCATCCATTGAGATTTAAACCTATTTAGATGTATCCTTTATTAAGGAACCTCAAGAATTTTCAGTTACTTCATCTTGAAAAAAAAAAAGCTCTCTAAAAAATTCTCTAGTAAGAGGTCAGTATACTTTTACCCAGACTGTCCATAAAACCAAGTAGTATTTTAGCAATATTCACACACCCAAAGTTAAGTATAAAGAAGAAATGGAATTTCATAAAAGCTAGAGACACCTGTAAATGTCCAAACAAGTTTAAGGATCCATGCCTTGCAAGACTTTGCCTCCAATGTCAGATATTATTTTGAAGGAAAGGTAGATGGTTTCACAACAGGAGAAGCACAAGAGCTGTCTTGTCACCTCACTGGTAGGAGTGATTCTGAAACATTTTGGATACTGGCAGTACTCATATTTCTTTTTTTCTTTTTTTTTTTTTTTTAATTGGTCAAACTTAGAATGTATCATTTCCTCAATGCCTGACTGACTTGGAGGAAACTGTCTGGTCAAAATATGATGAAGTAGTTGTGAGTTTCTAAAATACTTGAAGAATGAACACAATGTACAGGTGCACAGGATCATGATCTTATGCAATTTATTGCTGCCAACCTGTGAGAAGCTGAACTGCTTCCTGTTTGTACTTGACTGGTGTGCTGCAGTCACTCCCAAAGGTCACCATTATACCTTGATTTATGCAGAAATTAGGCTATTAACAAGATTTTACTGAATGAGAGATTAAAGCTATGGGTTTGAGAGGAAATGGGAGGTTATTTCCATAGCCTAATGCCCAGGACACTTACCTGAAGGAGGAAGTCATAAGCTTTTCTTCCTGCTTCATGGAATTATTCTGATTTCAAATTAATTCATTATTCATCTTTTGTCTTTAATTCATTATTGACTGGAAAAAGTACAAAGCCCATCCAAGATCCGTTTCCAGCTGAGTGCCTTTACCACATAGATGGTTTTGCTACACCCTCTCACTAAGAAATTTCATTAGAGCTTGAGGAAGTGATAATATTATTTTTATTCAAGTCTTGTCTTTGTGAGGCTTCTTTTTTTTTTTTAATATTACTCTGACAAGTTTTATAGAGTGGAGATGGGCATAACTAAGCCCTTTGCATGCTTTAGTCACAAATCTCTTATGTGGTGTGAGAGTTAGGTTTTCTGAAGTTATCCAAAGCCAAATAAAATTTTGTGCTACAGCTTTTACCAAATGAAAACCATGGGTAGAAGGTTATCTGTAGAAAAGAACTTGCACTGACAAAGAGATAAATGATAAATGTATTGATGAGGATTTATATTGATAAGAGTATATAAGTGATATTCATTAGGACCTTTTAAGGGAAATCAGGCTATTCAAATTTTTTATGTTGTTTCTTCAAGCTCTTACCATTATTTCACTTTTTTTCTTCTACCTTCCTTGTACTCCCATGGGCAAATTATCCTTATACTTGAAATCTCAGCACGAGAGGAGCAATCTTTCCCTGAGAGAAGATTAATGATATTAGCATGGTGACCTAACAGGGTAAATGTGGTCTATTTCCATCCCTCTGTAATCCCATCGAAATCCATGAGTCACACTAAGGATGTTTGGCCTTAGTCCCTTTCCTTCCCTGAACTCAACAACTTTTTCTGCTCTCAGAGCTGGACACAACCACCTGATTTGTCAAAGCCACTGGTCAGAGCCATGGAAAAGGCACCTCTAGCCAATGTTCCAGGCTCCCCCAAGCCTAGAGACAGTAACACTTTTGACAGATTGTTTTGAAACTTGCAGATGCACTGAGAAATCCTGGTAGTTTTATTCCAAATTAATTGATGGAATCTGCTGTCTCGTCACAGCACTTGAGACTTCTTTAATTAAAGCTTCTCCCTGAATTTAGTAAGCCATAAATTCTGGACTATGTTTTGCTCTGATGATACTCAGTCTGGCTATTCTGCTGGATAGCTGAAATTGGAAATAGGTTATCTCTGAAGAAAGCAGAGCAAAAAATGAAGGATTATCTGCTGAGCTTTTTGTAGCTGGGTCTGTCAGGCTTGAATTCCAGTTGTTCTCTATTTTATGCTCTGCAAAAATAAACATAGTCTAGATTTTTTTAAAAAAAAGTTCTACAAATACAGTGCAGGGGACAGGATTAGCAAACATGCAGCTGCTGAAGGCACTTGGATAAGATGGAGTAAGTGAGTTTTGAATGAAGCTCACATTGATATGAAATTTTAAAGGTCAAATCATTTCCCAGTAACTCACCATTAGTACCTGATGCAACTGGAACATCTATCTAATTGTGCTTCTACTTCAGGAGTAAAAATTAAATTATAGTAAAAAGAGAGTGAAGTGTCATTTAAGATATGTCAGCACAGACTGTTCCATGCTTGATGTTGCAGGTAATAGTTACTCAAAGGCAGGAAAACCTGCACAACCTTCCCTCCTGGAATACCAGAGCAGCTAATTACAGCAGTAGCCAATTACAAGCATTTTGATCATAAACCATCAAGGGAGGGAGAGCAGCCCATGGAGTTTCATAAACTGCAGGAACACAAAACTATGTAAGAAGAATGCTATTTTAAAAAAAAATCTTCCAAAAAAACAATATTAGAAAAGAAATCTCACCTGGATATCTTGCAGAGATTATTATTTCTTGCAGAGCTATAGCACCAAGACTACATTCTCATTTCACCAGATATTGCTCAAGTACCAAGAGACAGACAGCAAAGATTAAAAGAAAGCACACTACAAATATTGAAGTAGATCTGGAAAGGTCATTGATAGAGACTTTTGTTCTGGTTACTTTTCTGAATTCTAAAATATACAATGAAAAGAGCAGAGGGGGAGAGAGATGCTGCATAATAATTTGATTTTTTTAGATCAGATTCTGATTCTAGAGATTAATTGCTGGTTAATTTGTACATCTGAGTTCTACTAGGGCCAAATTAAGGAGTAATAAATGTGGTTGCATTATGAATATAATCTGGGTGTGTAGATAAGCTACACAACTACTTGCTTGACAGCCTTGAGTGTTAGGTTATTTTATTCATAATTGCACAAAAATACAAGGTGGTTGCAAAATCCCCAGCACCTAATAAGGAGGTTGCACCTCACACAGCTGAGCTGCTCATTTTCTGAGGCTGCTGCCAGAGCACACAACTGGGCCAGGCCCCTCTCCCTGCTCCCCTCCTCAGCTGCTGTTGCTCAGGCAACAGGATCATTCAGCAGCAGAGGAACAACAGAAGGAAACTGTAAGGAATGGGAGGAGAGAGATTTCCCAAGGGCTGTGGAAAGGGTGGAGGAAAGAGGGGGAGAATATTAGTACATGCTTCAGAGAAGATATTTGCCCGTTGTTGTACAGAACGGTGCCAGAGGCTCCTTCAAAGCACTGCAGTTCTGCTGCTCTGTAAGTTTCCCATTTGGAGCAGCTTCTTTCCCTCTCTTGGCTTTTACACGAGGTGAGCAGATGGAAGGAGGTGCCCAGTGCCGGTGCCAGGGAGTGTTGATATCCTCCTGGAAGGCCATGCCTGCGGGTTCATGCAAGTGACTTTACCTGGTAAACTTGGGATGAGGAATCTCATCTGCACATCTCTGGCACACAGAGGAGCAGTGGGACCTCGAGGAGCCATTGCCAGCACTCAGGGCTTCTCCTCCCCTTGGCTCTCAAGAGACCACGCTCTGTGCCTTGGGGGCTCTTGCCTCAAGAATCAGTCAGAAAGCTTCTGGTAGCTGGTTTATCAAGCAGGGAAGATGGTGTCTATGATCATCCTCCTACAGAAGTGAGAAAATATTAAAAGGGAAAAAAGCACAACCCTACACACCTCCCCACATTTCTACAACTGCATTAGTGGTAGTGATCCCTTTATCAAAGGGTCAAAGTAAGAACTTGTAACTGAAATTTCTTTAAACTTAATGCTGATGAAAAATAAATATTTCTTAGTTCTTAACATTACTTGTTCATTATAATTTGATTTAATAGCTATTACTTTTATTTCATCAGTACCAGAATATGAACACTCTGTAGGCTTGATGCAGTCTGTCCTTGCAATTCTGATTTCCAGTTAATTAAAATTGATTGGCTGACTTGACATTTATATTTATCACATCATATGAAGGATCCAGGTTTTCCTTCACATAAATTTTACTGCTGTTCTCTGTTAGCTGTTTTGTGCAAAAAAGCTTTACATTATGTCAGATACAGTTGAAAAAGCATCTTAATCTTTAGAACTTGCATTGCAGTCAAAGTTACTATCAACAACAAGATTTTTCCCCTTAATTGCAAAGAATTACATTGTTTGGATCAAACTGCTTGTTTTCATGGTCATTTTTTGAAAGTTCTGAAATTAATTCCTACAGCGATGCTGATGAAAAGCTTGGTCATAATTGTATGATTTGCACTTCTCATGTTGGCCAATACTATTATCTCATTACTTCCCTTGTAGAAAATTTACATGTGTTGTGTCTCATCTCTGGCAGTAAATTCCTTGGAGCCCTGATTGTCTCTTGTTCTATATATAGTTGTTCTGCAAATGAAGTCTTGTTCGTTACCAGGCTCCTGTGCAGCCTGGTAATAGAAATCACAACTTCCTCCTGTATATTTTTCCATTAGAATGGGCAGTGAAGGCAGCAGCAGGACAATGACGTTGACAGGCTTGTTCATGCTCTTTGGGCTGGAGAGTTCTCCCAAAGGCTGCAGGGGGCTGCTGGAAGTGGTTTTGCCACTGCTGCAGAAGAAATACTTATTCAAGTTTTTACATTTTGCCTCCAAGTTTGAAGTTCATCTCTTGAGAAGAGTTGGCTACATTTGTATCAGTCCCCACAGAGGGAATTCTTTGGAATCAGATGTAGAATTTAGAGCCAGTAAGAGGAATAAATAGAATTTATTAGATCAGGGTAGGGAGTGGTAAGGTAAGTGGAGAGGTGTGAGAAAGGGAAGAAAAGTTAGTTAGGAGTCGTATCCGAAGTAATGAATGCTACGGAAAGTACAGGAGATAAGAGCTGGCAAAAGGGATGGTGATTCTGTGCTGGAATCTGAGGCATTTAACTGGTATTTAATGTTTTGGGGCACAGCATCTGGGATCTCACATTTGATAGGAAGCTGCAACTTTGTACTCTGAATGTGTGATACTATTCCATAAAAATGTATGTGTCACATCATCAGGTACATAAATAGTTGGTTTTGCTTTGTTACCCTTTTCATCTGTGAAAGAACTGATGGCTCAAGAACAGGAAGAGTGGAGAGGGACAGGGTAGTGCTGCACACAAAGGAAAGCTGAAAAAGGAGACCTGGATGCAAGTGAGGAAGGAGGAGAGGAAAGTTTAATATTATTTATGAACTTTGAGATGGGAGGAAAAGCAAAACAGGAGAGAACTGTAGGAGAGGATACAGAAATTTAAGGGAGCATAGGAACTCCTTGAACTGTGAAAATCAAATAATGTAAATGTTTCTGGGTGAACAGCTGGGAATGCTCAAGAAAGCAACCATGAATTCATAAAAACGATTGAAGGAATGTCAGAAGAGAGGTATAGCTTTATTTTTTAGGTAGAAAAGATTGTCATCCAGTGGCCTTTCAGCTGGTGGCTCTATAGCTTGTATGCCTTTCCTTTTTAATTCCTCTAGGGGAGCCTGTTTTGGGTTTTTGGGATTTTTTTTTTTTTTAGTACACCAAAACTCCTTTTCACTGAGCTCTTCAGTAAAAGGAGACATAGAAGCCCAAAAAATGAGTGGAATTTTTTACAGTCATATCAGTATTGAACTGAGAACTCTGAAAAGTGAAATTATTCTGGTTAGGAGGGATTATTTCTTTACAGTGTGGGTATTATGGAAGTATTGTTCAGGGGAGATTATAGTTTTCTCCTTTGGGATATTTGCAACTGGATTGGAGAGCAGAGAGCTGAGTGGTAGATCACTGAGCATTGGATGTGAGCTCAGCAGCAGTGCAGGATCGGTGCCATGTGCAGCTGAACCAGCACTGCTTTGCCATTTGCAGCAGGTCTGTATCTTTAATTAGACTCACAGACAAGTAATGCATCAATTTGCATCCCAACAGTTGCATTCCAGGCTGGGATTTGAAGTGCAAACAGGAACTGGCAGCTGCTTCATGGAATATTTGAATACAAGGTTATATTCAGGATTTTCCTTCAGCACTGAGTATGGGTATAAATATTCTTATGCATCAGGATTAATACATCCCTCATTAGTTGCACATGTCTAAATCCTCTTTGCACTGAGATACTTACAGGGTGGGTTTAGTTATTCTTAGGGTTGATCCTTCAGCAAAAAAATGTATGACAGGGTTTAATAGTTGTACACTTGCTACTGCTAAGCCCTGCTATTAAATATACTTCTAAGTTCCATTTGGTGAGTATATGCAATTTGTCTTCATAGCTGTGGTTGTAGGAACAGGTTTGTATTTTTCTTTAGCTAATGTTTCCAAACTGGGTTTTGTGTCATCAGCAGAGAATTTCAGAGCTGAATTTCTTCCTCATTCTATAACCTGCATATGGCAGGAGGTTTTTTTGGAGAGAAGCAGCTCAATGGTCTTCTCATTCTAAAATGCTTCTGGAAATTCCCTGTTTGATTCATACACTTGTAAATTTAGATTCTGTTTGTCACACACGAGTAATGTCGAATTCTCTAGTGCCTCATGGAAATATCTGACTCTTAGAGGTATTTATTCTGCTGGTTTGGAATGACAGAGATCTGCACAAACAACAGTTTGTTCTTCCCAGAACAGTGTGTGATGCCTTTGTCTGCAGGGAAACGGCAGGTCTCTCTCTAGGAACAGGCCTGAACTGGAGTATTGCATCCGTGTGTTTGTGAGATGCAGGGAAACAGGGATTCATGGTTTTGAGTCCAGGTCTTGGCACAAAACACACTTTTATTTCTTAGCAAGAGCTGAACCAGCCTCACTGCTGGTCAGAATGACGACAAGGCTCAGAGTCGTGTAGTCGAGACCTACATTTTGGGGCTTGGGATCAACTGGTGAGACACGGTGCGGTACCAGCAGCAGCATAAACAGAACAGGCTGTGGTTTAGGAGCTTTGCTGGACGTTGTGGGTTGCGCCCCGACCTCCGGAAGGGAAAATTCCTGTTGGAAGCGCAGAGGTGGCCGTGATCGATAAACTGCCGGCAGGTGGCGCCCGAGAACACCGAGTGCCGCACCCTGTCTTGGCTCGGTGTCACCCGGTGCAGCTCCCAAGGACTTCCATGTGGGATGTCTCCTGGAATTCAATCCTACAGCAACAAGTAATGCACCAAAGCGACACCCACCCATTGCTCCGTGTAAGAAGCGGTGCTGTGTGGAGGCTGGTTGCAGTGCTAGTGACAGGGACAGACAAGCACTGCAGGATTCAGAGGCTAATGCCCATGGCAGGAGGAAAAAAAAACCTCCTTCCAGATGTGGATTTATTAAGTAATGATTTGTCTGAAACAAATTCATATGGCAGATAAACCCCTTGTAAAGCCTTGCAGAAGGCCAGGCCATTGCAAATAAATAATTGCTTGGGTGGGTGTAATAGGGATGGCATGTCAGGAATGATTTTTTCTTAGTCATGCTTTGCAATGTGTTCAAGTATTTCTTTGCTCTCATAAATATTGGAGAGAATAAGATGGGAGCCTAGATGTTGGAGCTTTCTTCTCTTGCTCTCAGCACTCAGGTGAAAACACAGAGGGATTAAAGATGGATTAAATAAGCATTCTTGAGGGAGTAGAGAACTCTGGGAACAGTGCTCTGGCCTATTAATTGTGAAGGATGCAGAAAACTGCCTGGCCCTTTTCTGGTTGGAAAGGCATGATATTTATATTGGGTTTTATCTCATGTACAGCTTGGTTTGGTTTTGTTGGATTGGATGATTATTTTTCCCCCATGTATCTTTCTTTTTAACTGTTCCAGGGTACTCAATGTGTCTGCACAGTTCTGTTCAGGTGTCCTTTCCCTGGTGTGTCCCATATGCCTTAAAATGTTGGCAGGACTGAAAATAAAACTGTGACACATAAATGAATACTAAAACTGTCATGTAATGCCAACTTGTCAAGATACAAAAATTTACTTTTAGGCAATTTATTCTCTATGGAGTTCTCTGCCTGATTTTTTTGCAACTTTATTGTTGACTTCAATGGGAAGGAAGCAAGACCATGCCATGAATATACTTTATGTGCCTATTTTGATTTAATCTTGTATATTTGCTAGATGATGGGTGTGGAGGAGAGTCAGAGCATGTAATTATTATGTGTTAATTAGTGCCCTAAAGCTATATTTAATTAAACCTTTAATAGCAACAGATTACAAATATTACTGGGAAATAAATTCCTCTTTGTGAAGCAGGGCCATTGTAGCGCAGCCTAACTACAAACCCACAGACTGACAGCTTGCACCATCCAACACTGATTTTTCTGTGGGGAAAGATAAGAACACGGGTAACGAAGGGCACAGTGTCACCATTTTAGCAGCTGAATCTATTCTGTCTGTCTCCTGCCAAATAGCCTATTAAACCTTTTAGCATTATGCTGTCTGTGACAGTAGGAGTTGGTCCCATTTATACTAATAGCTTTACTGAGAGAGTAGCAGGAATACCCTTCAATAGTCCTACAGATAAAATTCCACAGAGTACATAGAACAGAAGTTGCTTAAAATATGTTGTTTTCAGTGAATTGTAGAATATGTGTTACCTACCTAAGGATGTTTAACACGTAGCCTAGATGGAATGTCACTGAAGTTCTACATAGGATTGAAAGTAGGAAACTGTATCTATAATTTCCATTTATTCTATAGCTTCTGTTGAACTATTTGACCCTTTGCAAGCCCCTTTGTCTCTTTTCTTCCACGTGTCCTCTTTAATTCTCAGTATAGTTCAGGATGGCACAAATAAAATGTGTCAACCTGAGCAGAAGTCCATTCCTAAGACCTGTCAAAAACATTTTCTCAGCCTTGCTGCACTTCAAAGCAACAATGTTATCCTTTCCTAAGGTTTGCTTCCTTGCTTAGCCATAGTTCAGAAATTCAATATGCCATTTGCTTATGCACCATGGTTTGTTTCACAGCAAAAGCTACTTTTTTGTGGTGATGCTAGTTAAGAACCCAAATTTGGTTTGGTTTCCCAAAGTACGAATATTGTTAGAGGGTTCTGAGTTATAGTACTGCTTAGAAACAGATCTCAATGACTTTCATCCCACTCAGCTGGGACTCTGAGTTCTGTGAAATTGCAATGTGCAAGATACTGAAGGAATGGGCAGAGACTGAACTCTTGTTCATGGTGAGATATCACACTGTGCTGATCCAAAAACCTAATCAAACAAAAAGAAGGCAAAGGTAGATGTGTAGCCAGTGAATATTTAGTCAGAATTAAAAATAAAACTGTGGGGGTAAAACCCCTCAGATTCTATGGAAAGTGTTGCTGCTCATTGAGCACACTTGGAAGAAAAAGTTTCTAAGACTTTTGGAGTCACCGGCAGAGGCCTCCTGCTGGAGACTGCTTGAGCATATTATTCCATGAACAAAGACAACCCTCAGCAAGACAGACCTGTGCTCTAGATTAACAGAACAATCAAATAAAAAATTACTAATTGGCAGTGAGGTGAGCAGAGAGGGAGAACTGCCCTGATTTGCCTATGCAAATGCATCACCTCCCTGCTGGGTACTTGTATTGTGGGAAACAGCTCAGCAAACCCATACTGGGATTTCTCCTGTCCACACTTGTGCTGCCATGCTATGCAAATGTTTACATTCCCACATGTTTACTCTGTGCATTTCCCTTCTCTTTGGCTCCCTCCCCAAATTATTAAATAATTAAACAGCTTATTTCCTACAAAGATCTGTTGACCAGTAAGTTTATTTCCAACTTTGCTATTGACCAACTTTGCTATTGTAATTGCTGCAGATTGTGGTGTAAAGCAGTGTTTCTATTTCATGGTCTGGTTTGGTTTTCTTATTCAGTGTTTACAAAGGTACTGCTGCTGTGCTGTGAATACCCATTTTTTGGTATCTTTCTGGTTAAATTAAGTTTTCTTCTGTCAGGCTTTCAAGTCACCATATGCTAGTGAGGCAGGCTGAGAGGTCTAAGCTGATAGAAGATTTTGTCCCCAAAGCTGCAGTCTGGGGAAGCCTCCAGTAAATTCCTGGCCCCCATATGCTGCTGTACAGAACATGTGGTGTCCTGCTGCCCTTTCCAGGGAAACAGTGTTTGGGAGGGTGAACTCTGTCTACCACTAAGATGGATGAATTCATTTTTGCAGGGTTTTGTACACAGCTATTGGTATCACTTCCAGACTCTGGTTTCTGTGTAGAATCAACTGATCATGAGACTTCCAGGGGAAAAGAGCATCAGAAGAGAGAAAATCAGTGTTCCTTCCACTAGATGCTCTTTAAGGAAAGAAGATATGCAAATTCCCTTGAATTTCTTTATAGCAGGCTGCAGTTACAGCACACACAGCACACTGCTGCTGGCTGTGTCCCCACTCAGCCCTTTGCTCCTTGATGGGCACTGCAGTAAAACCTCACAATATTTACAGTGCTCCCATAGTGTTTGTGTCTCACACATGTAGTAGATTTGGCCTTCATTTTCAGAATTTTCTTATGCCACTGAAGGTTTCTTCCTTTGGGTTTACTGAACAGAGATCTTCCAGCTCCTCCTTAAAGCCTTCCTGCTGAGGCCCCACCGTTTTCTGTTAGGTAATTGAGGTTATTGTAACACATTACTTGAGGGGCATACAAGAGAACAGACTTCATCTGATATTCCAAAATAAATGCTGACACAGTTTTCCAGTTAAAAAAAGTTTGTCAGAATATTTTAGAAACTAACAATTAGATGCTAATATTTCTAGACTAACAGGAATAGAAATCAGAATTAATGAGCTCTTTGCAGGTACATCTGTCACATATTTAATGATATGAAGCATATTTCATGCTCACAGCACTCTGCCAACATTATGCAACCCTCATAATAACTCTCTGCAATAAACACCAATCTTGCTTTGCTGCTAGGGAAAATGAAACTTAGTTCCAGGCATGAGACCCTGAGCCTTTAGGAGTGTCTCCCCCTAAAGTCAGTGAATGTAGGTGTTACTTGGACTGTCTGTGGGCTTGAGGGGATTATTTATGACTGCAAAAGTCTTTGTCTAAGCCCTGTGCACAGTGTGGAAGCTCTGGCTGCCATCACTCTGCATGGCCTGGTTGGGTGCATCAGTTGCTGAAGCCCCAGACACAGAGAAGCAGCAATTTCCAAACATACCTGCTGAGCTGCTCGTGGCTCCTGGGATGGAGGAGCCAAATGCTAAATAAATACATTTGCTTGCAGAACAAAGTAACCTGAAACAATGCTGTCAAGTTTCAGTGGGGGGTAATTAAGGGACCTGATTTGTCTCTGGTACTGTTCTGTCCTGTGTAAAATTACAATAATAACTGCACCTATCTTAGAAGAAACTGGAAGGATAAATATTTCCCTAGTGCTGAGACAGTGTTAATCCAATAGAAATATGTCTTAATCTTTCTTATGATAGAATAAGAATAAGAATAAGAATACCAAGCTAATGTGCCAGGCACTGCTGTCCTTCATAGTGTGCAATCACTGACAGAGGCAAACTGTGTTAATTCCAAATAAACTGAGACACTGAGCTCTTCCAGTCTTCCCTTAATTTACAATATGGCCATAAACAAATTGTATTTGTGGTTCATTGAACCTGAAGTTTCTGAAAGAGTTTACTCATAATTAGAAATTTGTTTCAAATTATCTGCTTTTTACTCATTTGGCTCACTCTCATTTTTAGTCACAAGTAGTATAACTGTTATGAGTATTAGTGGTATTTGAGGTAAAAGTTGAATATAAGAAACACAGGCATGATAGTTTCAACAGCTGCTACAGTTCTGCCTGAGGTATTGGTGTTGGCAGGCACTGAATTCACTTCCTCAAACCAGAAAAGCTACTCCCAATTGCTTGAGAATGGTCCTGGGAGATGTTCATGGGTTTGGGTTTTTTTTTTAACTACCACATCTCAGGACAGGATAATTCTGTCTATGACAGACATTTTCAGGCACAGAAGGGGACCTAAAACAGAAGCTTTAATTTGGATCCTAGCTTCTCTCGTATCTAGGGGTGGTTTGAAGGTCTATGGGAATCCCATTAAAAACTTAATTTCTAAAGTTCAGTTTTAATTCTGATTTTTTCCTGGACTGGAAATAAGGAGGATTTTTGTCCACCTGGATCTCTGGTATATATTGGGTCTTTGACATCACTCTTGGTGGCATTGACAGAACAGAAAAACTTTCATTTTGTCCTTTAAGGGAATCTCCATTTACACTCTGTGATAAAAAAATTCTCATGAACACAGACTGTGCCTTATAATTTTATTCTTGAACTGTATGTGAGAAATTATTCGTTATCCTGGGAAATGGAGACTGCATTACATGGAAGTATTTTGGTTTCCAGAAATATGTCCTGCTGCACACGAGTTATGAGGCTTCCCTGTCACAGTTCTAACACACCTGGCAAGCTCCGTGGTAAAGCTGCTTTTTCCTTCCTTTCCGGTGCATCAGAACATTTGTTCTGTACCTGTGCTTTAAGATTGGTCTCTCCTGCAAACCAGCATCCAGCCAAAAGGATCTCTTTGCACACAGCTCATCTTGGCTACTGCCTAGGAACTTTCCAAGCATATATTAGTGACCAAAATTACCAGTAGCACTCATTATTAGTTCCCTCACAAGGACTTTTCAAGAATAAGGTTTTTTTTAAGGATGTAGAAATAAGAGTTGTTGATGCCTCACCACTGTTAGTGTCTCTGGACTAAAGAAACCAGTGTACTTCTGTTGCTGTTCTTTTGCTCTGTTATTGAGCTGTAGCATCCAGAAGGACTGTTTCTAAAAAGGAAAGTTAAATCCAGGGTGATGTAATCCCAACAGGACAGTCCTGATAACTGCAGGCTGGATGCATGGGCTTTGACAAGTGGTGGCTTTTCCCCTCAGGCCATGTCTGCACTGGAAATTGCAGTGTGGCTTCCAGGGATCCAACCTGACCCTGAACTACATTGTCCAGAAACAGGGAAAATTAGTCCAGAGCAGACTCTCCTCAGGATTGCTGCAGCCAGGGCTGAGTCAAACAAGCTGAGCTTGTTTAAAACTAGTTTTGGTTTCTACGAATTGTATCTCAGGCTTCAGTAAGGATCCATCCAGTTCCGGTTTTCCCACTTCAATCTAGGGAAAATACTCCAGTGCTATAGGAAAAGCTTTATCAGTTGTGAATAACAAATGCAGGGTGGGGGCCCCAGTAACTTTTGTAGAATGTCTTTGAGTGCTGCACAAACATTGGCAACTTGGCAAGACAAGATGCTGAAGTGGAAGGGGATCATGGCTTGGGTCCATCCTCCATCTAAAAGGGATGTTGAAACTCCATCAAAATACCAATAACTCTGCTTTGGCACTACTAAAATAAATTCCCAAGAATGATGTATGAGAAAAAAGGATTTTTATTTAATTCTTTTGATGTAATCTGTGAAGTTTAATTGGATATCCAGTTTTAAATCCAGTTATGTTTGCATGTGGCTTTAGCACTGCCTCTTAATTCAAGAGGCTGTGTGACTATGTTATTCTCTCACAGACTGCCCTGCAAACGCCTGTAAAGTTGAAATGCCCATCAGAAATATTCATTAGTTTTCTTTGTGACCTTCATTATTTTATTCCTGAAAATTTGTTTACTAACAATCTACAAAATGTGAGTCAGCTTCACTTAAAAAACCAGAAAAATAGACAAACTTGACTCAGCCTGACTGTTCCTTCCTTTTCCTCAAAACTGAACCTCAGGGAGTTCTCTCGGAAGAGGTCTCTCCTGCCTTCTTATTTTACTGAAGAAATGTTGCACCTTGCATATAATTCCAGTTTGTAAGGATTTAAATTGTAGACAGAGTGAACTAAACTGGCCAGTGTTCAGTAGCCTGTGCTGTTCCTGATCCCAGTTTGTGTCCTTTTAGGCCCCACTAGGAACACTTGCACATTGGTGCTCATTGTCTCAGCTTCTCATTGAAGTCAAATGTGAATAATGATGAGTTGGGATCCCAGATCAAGGGCCGTGTTTTCCTGCTGTGCAGTTCATGTTTCACTCTGAGTCATGTTTAAACAGGTTCAGCAGCTGTGCATGTTAAATTGTTCTAAAGGCGTGTTATTTTCATGTAAAGGGAGATGGAAAGGCAGAGTCTGAAATAAATCCAGGTTGATAAATATCAACTGTGCTAATTTTAGCTAGAATTAAAGATTTGCATTTGAGCCTGTGGATGGTTTGGGAACACCATGGACAGTTGTTTCTCCAGTTTTGATTCTTGTTGTTTTGTATGCCTAACTTTTGGTTGAAGGAATCAGTCCCTTCCAAACTGACAAGAACAACGTGTGAATGTGTGGACCCGGCCATCTCCATTTAACTACTCTGGCACAGATGTTTGTGACAGCCCCCAGCTATAACCAAACTTCCACCCACCTTTTTGATTTCACTAGGATTTGATTCTGGGAATCACATCTGCACATCCATACTACCGACTTTCTGTAGCAGCCAGGTACACAAGCACACACTGCACAAATTAATAGTGTATCATGTGTTCCAGTTCAGCTTTCTCCTCTGAGTTCCTCTGTCTCCTATTTTCAGTTATCTCTATTATATATTTCATGATTGGGCAGCTCATGCATAAAAGATCCTTATTGATCAGCCATGTTGTGAAGAAGTGCTGTTCAGACTTGGCATGGAGTTAAGCAGAAGTCAAATCAAGGACAGGGCTGGCAAGTGTTCAGGCTCAGGCACCACAATGCTGAAATCTGCATTTATTCTAATCTGTTCAGATACGATTTCTGCAATGCAGCCAGTGGCTAAGGCTGACCTTAAATCCAAAGAATCCTTGGCTGTTGGTCTGTTTCCAAAGGCTTAATCACTTTTGCTCTTGAATTTCTTTTGTTCCTCCTTGTGCCTCCACAGAATTTAATGATATTTCTATGGCTGTGTTAGTTTTCCTGAAGCTGTCCTTCAAATTACTTATCAATTATTACTATTTTTGCAGATTTTTTAAAAGTGGTAATTTCCCTTAATCCTACTTCTGCAGCAGTGTTTCAGCTGACATACAAGCACACTTGGAATTGCATCAGGGCTGCTCTGTGAGTCCAAAGGCAGGATCCAGTCTGGTACAAGGCACTCCTCCAAAGGGCCTGAGCTGAACACAGCCTCTGCTTTTCTCCCTGTGGTTAAAATCCAGCCCTGTCACACCACAGATCAGCAGCTCAGTGAGTGTGATGCAGTGTGTTACAAATCTTATGATGGGAACAAAGAGGGAGAAGTAAGAAACACACAATGCTGCCCCAAGTCCCCATCTGTGATTTCTCTAGGTGACCTGGCAATGCTTTATTTTATTTTAATAGGAGAAATCTTTAATAGGTAAAATCAACTCTGTTGCAGGCAAGACATTTTATCCCTATTTGCTCATTTCCCGCATAATGCCCTTGCGTCAGTCTCGAGAGAACAGCTGCCTGCTGCACTGGGGAGGAAGTTACCCTGGGTAGGACTGGGGTAAGCAGGTCCCTGACCTCATTTTCAGTGCCTTCATCTTCTAACACCCGGTTTCAGCAGTTACTGATCAAAGTCCTGCAGGTGGGTAGTGCTTGCACTGTCTGATTGCATACAGAGTTGAAAAAGATTTTGGGATCTCTGGAAATTTAGAGGCTTCAAATTCAAGAAACTCTTCAAGGTACATCTGAGTTAGAATTCTTCTGAAGGAGGTGATTCTCCCCTTCTACTCTGCTCTTTTGACAGCCCACCTGGAATATATCTCTGGTGCCCCCAACCTGAGAAAAACATGGAACTGCTGGAGAAAGTCCAAAGGAGGCCATGAAGTTGATAAGGGGACTGGAACACCTCACCTGTGGAGACCTCCCAGCACCTTCCAGGATCTGCAGGGGCCTACAAGGAAGATAGAGTGAGACATTTCATCAGGATCTGGAGTGACAGGATGAAGGGGAATGGCTTCAAACTGAAAGAGGGGAAATTGAGATACACAGAAGGAATTCTTCTCTGTGAGGGTAGGGAGGTGCTGGCACAGGTTGCCCAGAGGAACTGTGGCTGCCCATCCCTGGCAGTGTCCACAGCCAGGTTGGCCAGGGCTTGGAGCAGCTGGGGATAGTGGAATGTGTCCCTGCCCATGGCAGGGGTAGAAGAAGATGATCTCTAAGATCACTTCCAACCCAAACCATTCTATGATTCTCTATAATTCTAATATTTATATATTTATTTCAGGGACAACAAGACGCACCTTATCAGTTACATGGTCTTCCAGATAAAAAACAAAACAACCCAAAACCCAACCCTCTAACTACTCTAAGAATTCCTTTTTTACTTATCACCATGACAGTGTGTTTTTCCCTTTGACTTATTTCCTGGAAACAGCTGAATCATTTCTTGTTCAAAAGCTCTCCAAAATTTGCAGCAAATTGCCTGGAAAATTTTGACATAGAGGTTTGTAAAAAGTTCAAGTCAGATTGTTTCAATGGGGAGTGGCAGGAATGTTCACAGTGTGGAAATGCAGGAGCCCAGAGTGTCATCCACACATATGTAAACAGAACCGTAATCTTAGATCATCCAGGGGAATAGAAGAGGAAAAACTTTTCTCCTGTTAAAGGAATGCAAAAGATTTTAAAGCAATCATTTTTCACTGCTGGTGATTGTGTTCCCGTGGGTAAGCAAGGCCAGCACATTAGATTTACAAGTGTTACAGAAGTCTGACCTTTCCTGTAAATCTGAACGAGATTGGTTTCATCCCAAGTGTAGATGTGTATTTTAGCACGGTGGCTGGAGCTTTTCTGGTTGTGGCAGACACTGTTTAGCCACAAGCTGAGGTTCCCTATCACACGCTCAGTGAGATTCCGCAGGACAAAGGCTGTGTAAATTGAATTACACTAACACCACCTATGGATTTGGGGCTGGGCCATTTGCATTACAAATGCCCTTACAGTGTGCATGCCCTACACTCACCAATTAGGCTTTCTTCTCAACCCTCTTGGTCCTTTTCTAAAAAGAGGGAAGTTTTTTTCTTTCCTGATGGAGTTGCAAAGAAAAGCTGCTAATGAAGGACTGATGAATGGTCTGATTGTGTTGCTGTTTGTATAGTTTCACCTTCATTTGCATCAGTACCAGGCACAGATCCCAAGGCTCATTTTTCACTTTTCAGTGCTCTTCTTCTTTGGCCTCTGCCTGCACCAGGGCCAACCAAACAAGCACATTTATCTTTGCCTCCTGGAACACGGACTCGGAATATTTCCCTTCGTACATCCCAGAAGCCTCCACGTGGTGGGATGGGACCTCTCCCCAGCACATCTGTGTTCTGTTGCAGGTTGATTTGGAAATCTGACACCAGCTGGAGTGACCCAAAGTGTACTGGGAGCCGTCACTGCTTTCCCTCAGGAACTCTTAATGCATCATCTCTAAGCGCGTCTCCATTTCCTGCTCCAAGGAATGGATCTCCTATTTAGTATCTTTTTCCAGCAGTTCCCACAGCGTGTTTGACACTGTAAAATAATTCCCCACACTTCCAGGAGCAGAGAAAGCACACAAACAGCGTGTCAAATTGCTTACATAGAACACCCCTAAATGATCCAAACAAAAGTCTGAGTCAATTCCACAAACAGTGGAGCAATCCCTCTCTTCCTGTAGCAGCAAACGAGTACACACAAGCCACGTTTGACAAGTGACTCCTCAGTTCTGGAGTTCTTTGGTTCTTCCTATTTTTCCTGTCATTTTGAAAACATGGTGACTGCCAAAAAATAATGATTTTCTTTTTAAAGAAGAAAAAAAGAGAACGAAAGAATGTGGCCCTTTGTTTTCTATATCTGTTCAGGGAACAAGCTTCATTGATTGAATGCCAGGAAGAGGATAATACATTCTCCCATTAGGCTTGTTTGCATCTTTTTCCAGGATGACAGTTTAAGTCTGCTGGCTACAGATGGCCTTTGACAACTGACAACACTCACTGTTATGCCAGTGCATGACTTCATCTGTGTGACACTGCATGTGACCGCAGCTTTCTTCCTCTCTGCTTGCAGAAACTATTCTCCATTTCAGGAGCACCAGAAGAACTGAGGTGTTCCTTGCCGGAACCAGAAGACTAAAACGTCCCTGCAGGCACTGGAAAAACAATATTGTTGGAATATTGTTGTTTGCTTGGGGCTTTAACCGCCAAGTCTGAAGTTAATAGGCCAAATTTGGTAAACCTTCAATACTTTTTTGAATAGACATTTTTCAATACTGGTAAGGCCCACATGGGCATTTCAGAGTGTGTCCCACTCCAGAGTAATTCCCAAAGGGACACCAAGCTTTGCAGCTTGTGCTGGAGGTGCAAAGCCTGCAGACCTGTGCTGGAATTTGGAGAAGTTTTTGTCTTCTCCTAATCTTGGCAACCTTAGGGAATGATGCAAGTTGAATGAATGATGTCATCCATCATCTAGTAACTGGAGTAAGCTGAACTCATTCCCATTCTGTCTTTTGCTTCAGAAGCAGGAAAAAAATAAGGTTTATATTCTAGACTTTGCCACTTTTAAGCACAGGTCACAATCTGATTTATGGTTAGTAGCTATTACCTTGTCCTAATTTTTGTTATAACTGTTTGATCTAAACTTGGTTCTCAGGCCTGTTCTAACACATGTAATTTACTACTGGATTTTTTGAAAGAAAAAAACCAGGAAAATACTTTTATCTTTTCTTCAACATTTTTTTCTGTTTGTTCCTCTGGGCAGATAGAGAGCTGAGATAACACAGAGCGGTGTGGTTCACATACAGTATATACAGATGTTGTTGAAGCAGTCCATCATAGGCCTGGATTGGGGATGAAATTTAGCAAATACTGGGTCTCATGTCAGAAGATGACAGCCAAAGAGTTAAACAGAGACAAAAATACTAGAAGCAGTATTCTTTATCCTTTTTTTTAGTTGTAATGGAACTCAGGAAGCCTCCTCTGAACTATATGGCACAAGCATTTCAAAGTCTTCACGTTAGTAATTCAGTTTTAGCAAAACAATGTGTTTTTTCAATATCTGGGGAACAATGAAGAGTGTATATAATGACCTCTATTTCTTTGAAGGACATCTCAAAGATGATCCTATCTCCACGTGGAGCCACATTCCTGTGAAAATGCCACTGCCATGAGGTTGTGATCCATGCTAACTAATAGGGAAATGAATGTGTTTAGCTGAAAATTTATTTTCTTTTAGTGATTGTGTCATTGAGTTTGGCCCACTGTCAAAAACTGTGGGCAGCCTGGGAGGCAAATAAAAATTGACATCCCAAAAGTTGCTTGGAATTAGTGAAGAGAGGCCTGCATTTGTAGAGCATAAGTAAATTCCATAACAGTTTCCAAAGGCAATTTATTAAAATAAAATTTAACTGTCCCAGATACCTAAAATATCTTAATTAGAAGGGAGTTTAGGGATAAAAAAACAACATTCTGAGAAGCTGATTCTCTCTTCATTTTGCAAGCAGGCCAAATAAGCCTTTGTGTCTTGAGTAAGTCACAGAATGGGTCTGTGACTCTTCAGAGGATAACTTCTCCAAGTATCACTAGTAAAATAATGTGTTCCCCACATCCTGCTAAGAGTGAGTGGGACAGATGCTGCAGATTTAACTTTGACACTTATCCCATCTGGTCAGATGGTAATCTAAGGGATGACAAAACAGAGAAATGACACTAACAAAAAGAATTTCTATCCCACTGCCTTTAGTCATGTGGTGGACGTGTTGGATGAACAGTCAGGGTCACATCCAGGATGTTGGAAGTGCTGAGTTATAGTTCCTGTTCTGTTCTGAAACCCATCACCTCTTGTATCAGGCAATGATTGATCTCTTCAAGCTGGCAGACACATGGCCATCTAAATGTCACCTCTGTTGTGATGCTCCAACCACCCTTTTCACAGATTTAGCTACCAAAATATTAATATTATTCTTATGGAGTTTCCTGATGCAACACTACTTCCAAAAGACCTTGTATCAAACAAATTGATTGCTCCTTCTGCCCTTGGTTCTTGCAACAGTGGATGAATCTGCTTTCTTGTTTTGAGACTTCAGAATATGTGAATTTTCCCCTTGTTCAGGCTGATCTTTCTCTGTCTGGTGATGTGAAGTTGAGCCCTTGGAAAGGACAGGAAGAACAGCAGCAGTTTGGCTCTGAGAAATCACTTTGGCTGGCAGTCTGGGAGAGAGCACAGTCTGTTGACTGGCAGTGATATAAATATTCAGGGCTGGATTGACAGTATGCAGGACATAAGCCTGCTGGGAACAGTGAAATTGAGACATGACTTCTTTCCTTCTTTTGTGCTCCTTTGTGAAGGCGTGAAGGGTGTCCAGCAACAAGTTTCTTTCCTTCCCCAAAATAAGCTGTTAGAAGACAAATGGAACTGAGCGACGAGGAGTTGTTGGTATTGTTTTCCACTTGGTTTCAAGTTCTGCAAACAAAGCTGGAGCTGGTAAGTGAATATTGCTTAGCCTGGGTGGCTGGACCTTCCCAAAAGTGCTGAGTCTCAAGGCTGTTCTTGCTTCTCCTCAGCTAAAGAGGGGCTGTGTGAATGACAGAGTATTTCAGTGTTGGCTACACGGGGCCATTTTATTGCTGTAGTTCACCTCATTACCTATCAATTTGAGGCTTGATGCAAAAGATCATGAGTTTTGGTGACAGAGAAGAAATAGGTCTCTCTTATAGTTAGGGGGCCGCATTTAAAATCTGATTAATGTGGTGACAAGTACTGAGGAATGTTGTTTGTGGTCAAAAGTCCCAAAGAGATCAATGGTTCTACTTCAAGATGTAACCATTAAGAAAAAAACCACTTTAAATGACTTTCTAGTATGCTTGTTTCCTGAATGTTAAACTGATCATTAGAGCCCTTTTTAACTTGTCCACTCATGGGTCAAGTAAAACCAGTATGATTATTCAGAATCACTCATCATATCCAGGTGGGATGAATGTGAGTGCTAAGCTAAAGAGCTTCAATCCTGCTTATCAACAGACCTAAAACTGCATCAGGTCTGAGATTTTTCCCAATAATGTAGCTAGGACCTTGACTATTTAACTGTATTGTGGAGGTGCATGAGAAGCAGAGCCATTTAATCTCTGTACTTACATTTATGCCCTTTATTTCCTCTCTTCCTTTGGGGCATTTTTGTGTACACAGCAGGAGCACACCTGAGATGGGCTCTGAAAATTGTTGTGTGATCTGTAGGCAAAGAGTATAGGAAAGGCATGAAAGGAAAACTACCAGATTGTGAAAGAGAAGCAAGACTGACTTTCCGCATTGTTCTTATTGACATTTGCTGTTTCTGCTTCACATTGTTACGTTGCTGAGAAACCCTGTCATCTGCAAACAAAACCAGCTCCTGCAGAGTGTGTGCAGAATGTAAAGAGGGAGGTGCCTGTAGGCAGCCTACAAAAGCTTGCCACGTTGCTTCCATGCACACAAACAGTTCCTTACTTTTTGGCACCAGACTCACCACCCTGACAGGCAACCTTTCTGCACTTAATGTATTTTATGTCAGGAAGTTTTCCTGAAGACTTGTCTCCCATATTCTTAAGTAGTAAATATAAAGCTGGTATTAAGTTACGCATTATGATCCAAAGTATTGGTCAATGTTGTCTTGAAATTACAGCATGTGGAATTACAGCATGTAATTTTCACCAGGAACACCCATCTCAGGGTTTGTGGCTATTTCTCCATACCCTTGAAAAGAGAGGTCATTTTAGTACTAGATTTGGTAAATTCTTGCAGAGTATCTCTAGATCATATTTTATTGATAACAGAATTTGATCCTGTGGTATCTTTAATAGTTTGGTCTCTGTCCATTTTTGTGTGTCCTGCCATCCCTTTATCAACTCTCAGGATGAAAAAAAGGAGGCTTAGTTATGGATTCCTTTCTGAACTGCTCACCAGCATTTACCCACTGAGGGCCAAAACTGTCCTTGGATATTTAGAAGTGTAGCTCTAACTAGGAAATGCTGAGACTCTAAAATAAAAATGTATTCCCAGCGGTGGAACAACTGAACATTTTCTCAGGCAAAAGCTGCTTAGTCAGACAGCCTGAGAGCAGTGGCCTGGCTGCATTCAAGATCCCTACGGGAAGACACTCCTGGTAATGAAGCCTTGTCACCAGGAAGCTGGTGGTAGCAGATGGCAGTGCACAGGCTGGGCCAGGGGTCTCCTCACATTCCAGTTCCCCATTATATCTGCACAGGGCTTCTCTCCTTAATAGGGGAGTTGGAGCTGGGCTTAATGGGCTCTGACTAATGACTAAAAAGGGGAAAAGATGAAGAATTAGCTCTTTTGTGATTTTCCTTTCTTTCTTTCACCCATCTTTGACAGGCTGTAAATGGATTTTCTGTAGCTGCTACGTTTCACTGGGAAAATGAGCAGGGTGTGTGTTTTTAGATGATTAGTCATTATCTGTAAGGTTTGTGCTCAGCCCTTGCACTGCATCCCTGTGAGACCAAGGAGGTCTTTAAGCTTTCAAGTGAGAATTCCTACTGGGGTGTTGATGGGGAAAAAATTGCCTAAATTCTGTTTATGCCCAAGGCAGTAACAAGACCTGTCTGACCTCACGGCTTGTGACTCAAGCAGGCTCTGGGCAAGCATGTGACTACCTGGCTCCTCTTTAGGAGCTGCATCTGTGCCACTAAACGTGTGTCAGAACCGGGGGAGGGGGAGAGAAAAGACTCCATTGTCTCCATTGCCTCAGCCCACCCTCTGCCTTTTAGAAGACTTCAGATTTCCAGATATTCATGTGCATGTTCAACAGACAGCTTTTCGTTGATAAGGTTAAGAAATATAAATGTTTATCCTTCAGGTTTAGCATGTAATTCCAACTTCCAGGAAAACTCTGTGGAGTGAATTCCCTGATGCCCCATGTTTGTGCTCTGCTTGCAGAGGGCTTGACATATACCATGTCACAGTGTTTGCAGGAAGTGTGTTTGTTGGATCAGTACTTCACTGTTGCAGTCTTGAAAAAAGAATGAGGGAGATTCATGAGCTGAGAATATCACTGTCTGTATAGGGAAAAACCAAAATCAGACCTTAGTAATCAATCTATAATCCAACTAGAAAAATGTGCTGTCTGTATTGAATATGTCTTAGGTGAGGCTGTAAGACAGGAAAGGAAAAACCTTTAATTCAGGCAAACTTTTTCAAAGCTGAATTATCTGAGAATATTTGGGCTTTTTTATCAAAGTACATGGAGTCCCCAGACAGATGCAGCTATCAGCTTCTTCCAAAAGCCCAGTATGGTTATGCCACTGCACTGTGTTGAAAGAGATTGCAGAGGTTATTTAGTGGGGATTCCCACTTGGGTGTTTGTGGGAAGAAATTGCCTGGTGCTGGGTTTTGGCAGGTGAAAACGTGTGAAGCACAATAGGGGCTGGAAAAGAGAAACCTCTTTCACAGATGGGGAAGTACAGATAATTTAGGCTACAGATTTTGGCTTAGGACACCTGAAATATTTGAGAGAACTTTACACAACAAGTTCCCTAGAGCTGAGTGATATCCCAGTGTCTCTAGGACTTTTCACTATCATCTCAGTTGGCACTGAGCAAGAGATCCAGTCTTAAAACAAACAATTAATTGACTTGGTTTAACAGGTAACAACACATGGAGATGTTACATTTACAAAAGAAGGTGGGTGGCAGATAGAAAATGAATTCTGCTGTTTAATACTCTGAGAGTAAGCCAGAAAGAACAGTAAAGCCTGTCACAGTTTAGAGTAGTGTCTTTTATGTGTCTGCAAGATGAGGAAGTCAAGCCATGAAGATTTAATGTCAGTGGAATTCAGGGGAAAGATTCCCTAAGGAGTTGGAGTAATCTGGAGACTAAGGCTGTCCCCTCACAGCTCTGTGTCCCCTTTTATATTCACCAGTGAATTTTGTCACTGTTTCCCGAAATTAAAAAAAAATCAAAATATATTTTTGTTTAAAAACCATAAAAAGATTAGAGGGTGTTTGAAGGAAGCAAGAATAACTATATTTCTCAAAAAGAGGAAGGGAATGAAGGCAGAGGTTGGAGGTGAGGTATGTGTGATAGGAGGGTGTATGGTTTGAGAAGAGGCTACTCCAGGCTTACTCCAGTGGCCTTTGCTCTGTTGGTGTTTACAGTCAGTGGTTCTGCTTCTCCACAAGAAACAAGGGCAAGCCTGAAAAACACAGACACCTCCAGGAGGCAGTTATGTTCAGCTGGCCTCATTGACACAGGGTAATTAACATAATTAGCGTCTCCTTGTTTATGGTAGCTGAGGATCTGGCCAAAATAAGTACAGTGTGTAGCACAATTGTAATGCACCTTCAATTAACAAAAAGACTAGAAACGCTTGTAATTGCTGCTATATCCGGTCAATAACCAAAACAGACTCAGTCCTTCATGTCTGTTTGAACTCCACCTGGAAGAAGCAATAGCAGATTTTCTGACTCAGGTATGTAAAATGAAAGCTTTTGTTCAGCCATGAGACAAGACATTTGGATGTGGTAGATCACCCACACTTTGATAACATAAATAATGAAGTGGAAAAATGCTCTTAGTACCCTACTAATTGGTTACAGTGGGAGTAAATTACCTCGGTTGAAAATTGCTTAATGGGCAACTTGAGATAGGTTTCCTTTGTTTGAGAGATTGTTTAGGTGTTTATTGTACTGTACAGATAACAGAGTTTTGGTCGAAAGTTTTTAGCTTAAGTCAAAAGAGAAAGATCAAAGTTCTGGAAGAAAAAGCAGTCTGTTTCAGACAGGCTTTAATTGCATTTTGGAACAAGAAAAGCACAAAAATTATCTGTCTGCTGTTGGCGGACAGAGAGAAAGAAAAGAATGATCAATAGAGCGTGGAAATGAAAGAAGAATAATTGTAGACATGGTAGTGAAAATATTTTTTTTCAAACAGGAACTCAGTTTCAGCTGTCTTATTTTACCCACTGGCTGCTCCCTTCGGTACTTTCACTTTCCATGGCAGAACTTTCACTGATCATTTTTCCAGCTGGACATTCCACATTTCTGCCTTCTCCCTACAGACAAATACTGAATATCTTACAGCCCAGGTAGTTGCTGTCTAGGCTATAAGGGGGAAAGGGACACTTACTGAGTTAATTTTTCTGCTCAGAATTTAGTGAAATAATTCTCTGCTTAACTTGCTGTGTGATTTTTTGTTACGCTTGAGCAGGATTATGTCATGCTTTTGCATGACTGCTATGAATTAACTCTCTACTAAATGTTTTACACATGAATCTGCTGTTTCTCTTTACCATAAGGAATCTTCTGGAAGATCCCATTTGGAAAAAGTTGAAGTTGTGGTATCTTTCAGTTATACCTCAGTACTCTTGGATTCCTGGGATCATACGGGGCTAACTCTGCAGTGCCTTGGGGCTGTACAGAAATAATGGGAGCAGGTGCTCCGGCAAGTTCTCAGGGATAGTTCCTGAAATTCAGGTCCTCTCTTTGGAGTTAATTCTTTATGCACCTCAGTGTTGCTGTTAGGCAACACAGGCTCATTTCCTTGAGTAAAATTCACATGTGCAGGTGAGGCTTGTTGGGTATTTTTGGCTCCAGTGTAAACATGAAGCAATGTAAATCAAAGCATGCTGTATATATTTTTATTGCTGTCTCAGTCTTGTTGCTTCAGTACACAAACAGTAAAATACAATTTAGGGGGACCTTGAAACCTAAGATTTATTGGAATATTTACCAATGCAAAGGCCTTGGTATCTTTGTGATGATGTAAATTACTGCAGCCTAATGTAAGTATCTGCTGATGTATGAGGCCTGGAAACATTTCTGCATTTTTGAAGTCAGAGGATGGATATTTGGCATAAACTGTTTCATAAAAATTGAATGCAGATCACTCACTGCCTGACAGCCTGGTTTACCCTGCACGTTTTCAAGACAATTGCAGGGAGTTTGTACTGAGTGCCATGACATTTTTGGCTGGAGTCTGCAACTTTTATACACATGAATTATTTTATTTTTGTGAATACTTTTATTGAACTCTGCATGGAAATATTTTCAATGTGGAGCCTCAGTCAGTGTAAATTCTTCAGAGGAGCAATTATTATGCCTATTTTTGACTCTGTTGCAGCAGGAGTTATATTTTAAACACATATCAGAAATAGATTTGTAATAATTGAAGCGACAAATACACTTTCTAAAATGTGCTTTGAGAAAGGACATATCACTTACTAACCATTGAGAAGAAATTTACAGGAGTGAAAAAACAGTGGATGTATGTAGTCTGAGAGACAAAATCTGTCAGATAGACTTGTCTGTGTCCCTGCATTTGACTTGTCATGCTACAGGTATTTAGGAAAACAGAGACTGAATTTTTAACTGACTACATTTGAAAAGAAACGTATTGTCAGTGTTGTGAGCCAAATAAAATCTGGCCTCAGTGCTTACATTCCTGTGGATTTCTGTTGGAGTGCTTATGGTAAATCAGATATGGGCTTGACTATCAACCATTTGTTGATCTTTTTTACAAAAGATCAAATCAAAATCTTACTGTGATCAAGCAAATTTCTACTGAGGTTCCAGTCATTCCAACTAAATTCAGACCATGCTAGCCATTGGCCTGTTTTTTACATAATGGGATAGATTTTAGTCTTTGTATGGATACCTGGGAACACCCAAATATATTCTGTCATTTGCCAAAAATTTTGAGCCAAATTTTCTATGTTAATTACTTATATCTGAATGAAGTTATAAACTCTGATTAGTACTTTGCACTGCTGAGTAAGTTTCACCATTTTAGTAAGGAAATGTGCTAGATTGTGTAAGAGTTCCCACTGCAACACCTCTTTTACTGAAACCTTTCCTCACAGAGAAAATCTACTGACTCATTTTTTTCCTGAACCATGGAAGTGTAGGCATTCAGAGACGTGCATCAGGTCTTGTAATTTATATTTTTCAACTGCTGTAGAATGTCAAGGCCTTCAGCAGCATCTTTGTGTGCCAGGCTGGAGTTCACTTTGCATGCCCAGCACTAGAAATGCTGTGCTGATAAGCTGATGCACTTTTTATCTACTTTTGAGCCTGACTGACGTCTCCAAACACTGTTGTATCTAAACAGCTTGAATATGTGACCTCATTCCTTAAATACCATCACTTGAACAGCTCTTGTTGCTAAAATAAAAGCAGTGTTGATTCTCTGTTGTGAAAACTCCCGCAGCCCCTCTGACAGGCGCAACCCAAACCACGCCTTCTTTTACTATGATAAAAGGTTCATTTGTAGCGATTCCAGTGTACCTGCAGCGAAATGCACCATGTCACTTTGTCATTCTCTTTATGTTAACCTGTGACTGCTGCAGAAATTCAGGCACATGGAAAAGGACTAGGGAACAGTTCCCGAGGAAAATGATCCCAGAAAGGTGAAGTGGCTTAGTTTTGTGTTCTTAGGCTGACAAATAGTTTAGCTACTCTCTAAACTGAGGGAAGATTGGAGTTGAGCCAAGCTTTCCAGAAAAAAGAGGCCAGGATCAGCTTTCCCCTTTTATGTTGGCTTTTAATGCTCAGAAACAAGCTCTCTGCATTGCAGGCCTGTGTCAGTACTTTGTTAAATATAACTAGAGTTTTGAAAACATAAGCTATGCCCTCCATTCAAACACAACCACAAGTTTCTCTGCAAACAGTGTCTGCTAAAAAAAGCATAAACTTTTCATCTCTGAAGACCATTTTGTGGGAGAGTTGAGCTGCACCCCTGCAAAGTAAATAAAAAAGAAAATATGTTCTTTTTTAAAATCGCATACTTATTGCTTAATGTTTAAATAAACGTTTTAGTTTGGTGCTGAAAATCTCCAAAGAGAACTCACTATTTTTAATCTTTTCATCCAGTAATAGGACCTGCCATCAGGGTCAGTGTCTGATTGTCTGTCACCTGCTTCTTAAAGCTTAGTATTGTTTCAGTAAGGGAGGAGCGACTGAGAGTGACAACTGCAATTTGCTTTTTAATTTATAGCAACTAGACTCAGCATTTACCTTGAAATAAATGATTTCCATGTAGCTTCGGACACCAAACTTGCATTTGGGGGGAAAAAAGGGTTAAAAACTCTTAAATAACTGGTGGTCACAGCAGGTTGGACATGTCTGCAGGAGAAGGACAGTCAGTGCTGCTGACTTGCCCATTGCCTGGGCATACCTGGTACCTGCTGGGGGGACTCAGGCGAGGCTGAGTTTGGCACTCGGGAGGTGAGGCAGTCGCTGCTGTAAAGAAAGTGCCTGGTGGCGACTCCACAAGGCTCTAAAGGTCAAGAGGAGGCACCTTGGGGCCAATATTGAATGTGGCTGGCAACCAGGGTAACTAAGCCTCTAAGGGAGTTATGTGCTTACTCTGCCTGCTGCCAACAAAACTCCTGCCAACATCTTTTTGTAGCAGATGAAGTCTATTAATTCTGCATGCATACACAGCAGCAGAGAGGGTATGACATCACGCTGGCCTCAATGGAATAAAACACAGACATGAGGAAGGGCAGGCGCATCCCAGAGTGGCAAGGAAGTGGATTGGCAATATTCCCAAAAAGCAAGGAGAAGCATTTCACTCCAACGAAGGCACTGGCTGTGTGCTGGTCCCTAGGGTTGAGAAGGAGCACTGTGAGATGTTGCTCAGCTTCTGTCCACAGTTTAACGCTATCTAGAGAACAAAGGCATTTTCTCTGCTCATACTCCAATAATTTGCAGACTTCTTAACACTCTACTTACAGAGGAGTCAGGTGCACTGACAGTGCACAGAAGTGGCAGATGGAATCCTGGTAATGATTTTTAATTACATCTTTGTGATACTTGGCAAATGAATGAAATTTAGGCTTCCTGATGGTTTTATTAGATCCATAAGTGAAAAATTTACAGACTGAAGAAAAGAGCTGAAAACAGGGCTGCAAGGAGATACATAATGAGTGATTTAATGAAGTAGTTAAATCCGCTGTAGAACACAAACTGTTTTTAATTGGAAACATTGGACAATTTAATCTTTCTATCAAATGTTCAGAGGAAATCAAATACCGTGTTGTATAAAAAGCAGCTGGGACACAGGGAGAATGGCCCTTATATCACTGCTCTGTAAGAGGTCAATGACAATTTTAATTGATGCTATTTCAGTTCTTGTGGTATGGTGGTAACTAGAATAGAAATATCTGAACTGCTTGTTCTTAGAAATGTGTAGACTTTATCCAGGAGAATCAAGTACAAAGATTAGATGAAATCTACAAATACAAAAAAAATGGGTGCAGTTAAAGATAATCTTGTGGGTACATCCCATTCCATTAATTTCTGAAAAATATGTGGAGTGGCAACATTTACTTATTTTCAAAGACACAGTTAGCAGTGAGGCCAGATACCATTAAAAATGCATCTGGTACAAAATCTAGTATACAGTTCTAGAAAAAAAATTATGAACAACAGTTGCTTTAAAACCTTTTCTTGATTTTTTTTTTTAACTTTGCATAGCCCTTTTTATGCCTCTTTCTTTGTCAGCCTAAGAACACAGCATGGTCCTACTAAACCCACCTCTTTGGTGTCAGTGATGCATACCATCCCAAATAGCAGCTAAAGGAGTGGGAATATGGGCTCAAGTTGGAATAATAGCAGTATTCCCAGCTTGGGTTTCCTTTTTTCAAATACACAGAGGAAGATTGGTGAGTCCATTAGAGACAATAACAGGAAAGAGAATGTAACTAATTTTGAAGGTAGAGTATTTCTAAATTTATCTGTCAAGATAAATTAATTTAAGAAAATTCATTAATTTAAGAAAAAAACAGGAAAAAAAAAAGACAAATTCTCTGGTTGGTTGGTCTTTGCTATGGGCTGAAAGAAGTTGTAGGGCATCAGGAGGTGGTTTTGGGCTTTGCACTGAACACCTAGAAGGTGGACTTTGTGAGTCTGTGACACAGGGTGTGTATCAGCCCTTAGCTGGGAGTGTTGCTCTGCACAGAGACATCTGCTGACCCTGTGCTCCTCACACAGCCCACGGTTCATGTGGGCAACTCAAACATCTTCAGCCTGAGTGCAGCCAGCCAGGGGCTGAGCTCACACCAGGCCCCAGCTGAGGGGTTCCACTGCTGCAGCCTGAATCCATGCGAGCGGAGTCTCACACAATGGCTCATTGCTTAACAAGCTTGGATGTGATTTTAGTGACAATTCTTTTAAATACATAATATGAACTCTTTAGAGCTAATCTTTACCCAGGCTGGTAAAAATTAAGGGTCGCTTCCCCTTTCCCAGAAGCAAATACACCTTTGCATGGTTTCACACATTTCTGGGGTTATCTTTTGAACGTGTTTACCAATGTCATTAATGTGTAAAGCTGTGCTGTGTATTCTTAGAAGGAGGTCGTTCTCCTTCCACTGCAGAGCTGTGCAGAAAAGCTCCCTCTGGAGAACTGAGAGGGAGATGATTTCTCTGCCCTGCAGCAGACCAGGAAGTGGTCCCTAATCCACAGCTCCACCCACTGCAGCAGGGCTTCACGAATGCTCGTGAGACTTCAAACCCTTGTGAGCACTGGGGATTATATCAATATTGGTAACTGTGTTAGGATAACACCAACTTTCTGTGTGCCCTTTGTCCCCTTCTAGCTGGGCTTCGTGTTGCTTTCCCAGACTCTTGTTATTTTGGCTCACTTGTGTTTCTCCTTTGGTCCAGCAGTCCCTAGGTTTGTGGCTGAACTGTCACTCCTTACATGCTCAGCAGAAATGTTGAGCTGAGCAGCTGTGTCTCTTCAACTGTACATTTCCAAGTCTGAACACCTTTTGGTTTTTCTCCCCAGCTCCATTGTGCTTTTGAGGTTTTAGGTGTAATCCTTCCAAAAAGCATTAGTCATGTTAAAGGTTTAATCATAGTAATGGTTTTGCTTAATACTATTATTATACATTCAAATGTCTTTTCAGCTTTTATTTGGGAGTGGGGTTTTTTGCTTAACAGTCAATTGAGGGCGCATTCTTAGTCCACAAGAAATTTAATCTGAGTGATATTCATAAATGCAGAGACTCAATTTTTTTATTATTCAATAAATGAATGCATGGCTGCTTCAGAGTATTGTCTCAGGGTAGCACCTTCCTATTTTGATATCTTTATAAAACTGGAACAAGCAGAATGGAAGGTCAGGCTATGAAGTCAGTCCTGGCCATACGGAGAGCAGTGTAACAACTGCCTCTTGAATTTTTTGCACCAGATTTTAGTTTTCTTGCCTTCAGATACCCATAAGCAACTGTATTTTACTGTAGTAACACTTAGATATACATCCCTGAGAGAAAAAACTGGTCTTCAGAAATAAGTTTTGAATTAAAAGGTGAGTAGAGGAAATATAGAGTTAATTGTATATCTAAAATAACAGAGCTGACTCAAACTGTAGATACATTCCATGCAGCAAGGGAGCCTGAAATTAGAATTTTTTTCTTTTGTTTTCTGTCTCATCTGGTTTTCTGCTTGTAACGAGGGCTTTATGCCCTTTTCTTTCTTCTGTCTTCTTTTCAAATAAAACTGAATCAAACTATTAATACATTCAGTACAGCAAGGTAACCTGAAATTACACTTTTCACTGTTTCTTTACCTCATCCATTTTTGTGCTAGAAAAGGGGATTTCTTGCCCTTTCACTTTTATCTTCCTGTGTTACAATTTCTGTATATTAGGCTCATGATTCATTTCACTCTTTTCTCCTAACCCTCTCATGTCTGGCCACAGGCCACTTTTCCAAAACCCCAGGGATACAGATTCCATTTTGTTCTGTTTTCTCCTTTCTTCACCTGCTGCTGACTGACTCAGCTTCGCTTGTCCTTCAATCCCAAAGCTTGCTCAGCTTCTGTCCACAACTTCTATCCACAACTTCCCATCTTACCCATTAGCCATTTCAATTTCTCCTCCACATAACCATTGCTGGGGAGCCCCAAAACTCTCAGCTCCAGTGCTGGTTGCTCTGCCAGAGAAAATGGCTTTATTCGGGCACATGGGCAGGAACTGCCAGCTGTTCTTTGTGCTGGCTCTGTTAGGTGGCCAGGATTTTTGGGAGGGCAGCACATAGCTTATGGCAGGGCCAGAGTTTCTGTGTGGCAGCACTGAGAACACAAATACATGCAGGAATCATGTGAGTTCCTTATCCAGGTATTGCCAAACCCCAAACCCGCCTATCTTGTCCAATCCCATGTGATGTTGCCCCGGGTGACACAGCTACAAACACATATATCCCACACATCTGTGTGCTGCCAAGACTCAGAGAGGATTTTAGACCAAACCAGTCCTGTGCTGGCATGACACCAGAACAAATGGAAATTAAATTGTTCTTTGTATCATGCCATTAACTTCATGGGCAGAACGATTCCTCTGAAGTTTGCCCGTGTGGGTTACTAGGTTCGGCAGTGCTCCCAGCTGACATGTCTGGTCTGGCTGCCAAGAGGGGAGAAATCTGATTGGGAAAGATTTGAAAAAGCCCACGGTGGCAGGAGGTATTTATAGCCCAGCCACAGCGTCAGGGGCTGCCCTCGGCACTGTGGGCTCGTGGTGCTGCCTCTGTAAATCACAGATTATGGGGGCTTTGCCTTAGGAGCTTACAGCTGAGGAGGGCTCACAGGACTGTGTGCCATTACCTGTCAGAGAACAGATAGTGCCTGGATATGGAGCTAAACCTAGTATTATGGGATGTTATTCTGAGCTCTCTTTTATTTTCTCAATCCATGTGTATCTTTCCTTACTTGTTCTAGACCTGTCTTGCAAATCCATGCAAATCCCAAACATCTGCGAGAGAAAACAACTACCCAAGAATGGGAAGTGGCAAAGCTGACTGCTCTTTTTCCACTGACCCCTTTGGTTTGTTGTTGCCTCAGTTTTCCAAAACACCCCTACGCAACACATCTTTCATCCACCTGTTGTATTGTGCTTTGTGAACTGTGTGTAGGCTGAACTGACTTTATAACATGCCAATGTTGTGTAACACACTGAGCCTTGGTGCTTGACTGGGGAGCCTGTGCTCTCCAGAGGGTAAACTGAACCAACAGCCAGTGTCCAACAGCCAGTCTGATAGAACCAGCTTTTTTGGTTCACATTTTGGATATGCATTTATCCAAATATATGCCACATAGCACTATAAATGCAAAAATACTTAGATTGAAGGAATATCTATAATTTGAACTAAAATTTCTAAGCAGAGAGGAAAAAAATCCCTAACACAATGTGTTAAAACTTACATATTAGTAGGAATCCAATAAAAGTTTAAATATCATCCAGTTGCCATGAAATGATCTAAAACTGAACCAATGTATCTTACACTGTGTATTTATGTGGTGGCACCTGATTTCATTGTCAAAGTAGTTTAAATAGCTCTTGCTATTTCTGAAAAATATGAGTGATGATATCCCATGCTATTTTTAGGAACAATATGTTTATCTTTATTTAGTTGCACTTAGATGGATGCTATATGGAGGAGTAAGAATTACCCAGTCCTGGGCTGTTTTAGTCTGGGGGAACTAAATTTAATGGTTTGAGATGGTGCCAGTGCTGATCTTTCTGTTCTGTGGGCCAGCAGCTGGAGGTCTGGTCTGTTTTGGAATCTCTTTTTGCTTGCTCCCAGCTGTCTTCCCCCTTATCCCATAGTGGGATACATAAATTACTTTTACAAGTTCAGCATTCTGGAGCAGTCAGAGAAGTGGATTTTACAGGGGAAAAAAATCCTCAGATGAGGGAAGAGAGGCTGATTCTCCCAAGGTAGTAACCATCACCTGTCTCATGGAAAAACCAGGATGGAATATTACACTTAATATAAAAAGCATATATTTCGTGGTGCCTTACAATTGTTCTTTTTCTTATACTCTTGAAGAAAAAGAAAGGAGACTTTGCTTCAAAGAAGAATTCAGAGCAACAATTAAACATCAGTATGAACTTCCAAGCTATAAGAATGGCTAAACCAGGTCAGATGAGCAGAACATGAGGGCAGTGATCTGCTTGAGGGGGTTTGCTGCAAGTGGACTGAATTTGAGGATTCTGTGAGACAAGAGTAGAAGGTAAGCATGACACTTCCATAGGTACTGCAAAGACACCACATGAGTGATCAGAGGTACATTTGACCATCAAATCAGCTACCTGAGCACCCTGAAGTATCAAGAAACTGACTAAATATAATCTGGGATCACCACTTATTGAGCAAAATGGAGGAATTTTTAGATGTAACTAATAGGAGCAAGGAGGATGTCTTCTCACCATCCAAGGAATGTATGTGAAATGCCAATTAATAGGCCTTTGTTTTGAGTCTGTGCTTTTTTACTAGGATACCTACAAAACAGTTCTACACTGTAAGAAATAGAGTGTGCTGAAAGAACAAATAAAACTGACATGAATTCAGTGGCAGCCTAAAAGGGCTCACATGTCTGTGTACCTTGTTCCTCCTCCAGATTACAGTCTAGGTAAAAAACTACTGGTGGTGTAGTGTCCAAAGGCTGCTCAGGGAGATTGGCTTTACAGCCCACTGCAGAGTTGAAGAATTATATGATTATGTGATTTACACTTCCCTGGAAGTGTTCAAGGCCTAGTTGGTTTTGGAGCAACTTGTTCTAGGGAAAGTTAACCCTGCCCATGGAATGGGGAGGGGGGAATGAAATGGTCTTGAATGTCCTTTCCAGCCCAAATCATTTTATGGTTCCATGATCTCATTCTTTTAAACAACTCTCATTTACAAGAATTTTGTTGAATCAATTCAGTTGGATAACTCTCAAAGCATGCTATTCTAAATTCTGATTTTATTTTCAAAAACTTCAAGTGGATAAAATTGAATGAGAAACAAATAACATACAACTAGCTGCCTCTAAAGCCAAACTGATTGGGTTTTTTTCAATTACCCAGGCATTTCTACCCAGGATATGGTCAAGTAATTTCCAGGCTCATATATTAAAAATTACACTGTTTAGCAATCTGACTCTACCTGATGGAATAAATCCAGTAAGTTTTAGCTAACAGCCTGTGCTGAAGTGGTAATTTGAGCAGATGTTACATGTCATTCAAGTAGTTAGTCTTTACTGAAATATGTGAGTTTTTCACAAGTTACAGTGAGAAGAGTAAAAACAATATTTGCACTGAAAAAAAAAAATGCCTTGAAAATAGTTTAGAGTAAGGGATACCTGCCAAACATCATGCTCTAGAAATCTGAAGAACTTTGGTTTTCTTTAAGAAATAAAGTAGCCCTGTCCCCCTTCTTTTCCATGTGCTGTTTTCTTAGTATCTTTTCCTTTCATTTCTGCTCCTTTTCACAGGACATATCAGAAAGAATTTAGCCTACAAGATTCCATTTTTTCCCTTGCCAACACTGTGGTTGCACTTAGGTAGTCCTTCACCACTGGCATGACTCACCTAAAACATATCCCTGTCTACACCAGTGAGAAACTAGTTCCAAAACCGGTAAAACAAGGAAATTCAGGTTTCCTATGGCTCTAGGTCTTACATTGTTTGCATCTCTATCTTGGAGTATCTTCAGTCGTTCTCACACCTCTCATCCTCCTTTTTGGTTTTGCCATCTGAGTAAATGACAGATAGGCTTGTAAAACCTACTTATATATACACCAGTGGAATGGGGAGCCACCAGGTTCTCCTGGCTCCCTCTGCACAGGAGAGCTCATCAGCTCTCTCTAATTTAGCCAGCTGCTGGTTTCTACAAAACTATCAGGAGTTTAATATCCTTGGATCTTCTGGCACTACCATAGTTAACTGAAATTGTCCAAAGATGTTCAAAAGCTGGAATATTTTATCTGGGGAAAGGTGAGGGAGGTAAAGGGCTTCAGTGTATGACCAGCTGGATGTGCTACTGAGAAACCAGAGAAGTCATGTTAGACATTTCTTAGCTGTCCTATCTTTGTCTGACCCAGATAAAAGGAAGAGCTCCCTAAATACTCTAAGAAAGAAGTCTCAGTCCTGGTGGTGTTTTCCAAAGATGCCCTACATTTCATCCCTGGAAGTCAGAAATGCTCTGTGGCCCCAAGCACCACCATGACCCAGGTGAAGACTCCAGCTGCTGTAGCCTGCTAAAGGCAGTTGCAAGGGACAAGTTGTTAAGAATTGAGCAAAGTTCTGGAAAGTAGCAGCTCTTCCTTTCAAATGTGAGTTCAGATCAGTGCTGCTGCTCCCTCTGCACACTTTGCCTTAAGTATAATTAAGTTTCCTAATTCCAGTAGTGATGCCATCAGCCTTGTCTACAATAATGGTGAAAATGTTGCCCCCATCAATCTGTTTTCTTCTCAGGCACATTTGGCAGCCAAGGGAATAACCCTGAATGTTGGTTACCAGGCTGTTTCTTTCCTAAGTAGGTCAATATCAATGCTGAGAAGGAGCAAAAATTGATCTCTATTATAAATTATATACACTTTTCCTTTTACAAAGCAAACCAGTTTAAATTCCAATTTATTATAACTATAATAAATCCTTGAGTTTTTAAAACACTCTTAAAATAATGTTGGTAAAATGCCATGATTTCAGAGTGCTCATTCTTGCTGTTGTAAGTTCTAGTCACTGAGTGAGCGGCGTCACTAGCTCAGTACCTGGAGTCAGAATGTGGAGGTGATTTAAAATAAAAATTAGGAGGGGGAACATGAATTAGAAAAAGTGGTTGATACTACCTGGAGCTGTTTGCAAGAGGCGTTAATAGAGAATGGATCTTTTGTGTCTAGGTCCACTGGAGATGATGGTCCTTATGTTCCTCAAGAGTGAGAATTATTACGGCCAAACTGGTAAGTGAATAATTTAATTGTATTTCTTAAAAGTGTGAGGGGCTGACAAGTAGTAACATTTAACCTAATGTTGGGAATTACCTGTATTCTGAGAATTGGAAAATTCTGCGGGTGTCAGTAAGACATGAAATTGACTCTATTATCCTTTAAGTAAGACCTAAGTGGTTCTTTCTGAGAAAAAGAGTAATCAGACTGAATTCCCATTAACAGTGGATCCCTGTGCAGCTTTAGTGAGGTGAATTTTTCATGTCATAGTCGCATTTGCTGGAGAGCATTGTTGCTGTTTTGGTTCCCTTCAAATGCTATGTACTTTAATGATGAACAAATGTGTTCTTGTTCACTGTTGTTACATCATTTTAATGCCCTGAGTCAGCTTTAGTCCCTTTGAATGAGAGCTTATAGAGACCAAAAAGAAATTACCTGGACGTAGGAATTTAAAGCTACAGCTAATGGCAACTTTTCACTGGTGGCACTTGGTGTCTTTTAGACCTGTCTTGAAACTGCTCTTGTTCATGCAGTTGGATGGGCTCAGCACCTGGCTGGCTGAAGGAAGTTCTAAAGGCTGTGTTGTGACAGGCCTGAGTCAGAATACTAGCTATTGACATGGTTAGTAGGACATATACTGTAGAAATGGATGTGTTTGATTCCAATCAAACAATTCCAGAATAATAAGTGCCTGGAACAGTAAGAATATAACACATTAGGAAAGTTATCATCAAGAAAATGTTATTTATAGCAGAGGACAAGGCAGGCCCCACAGAAGATACTGATAAAGCCCAGACTAGCTCAGTTACCATCAAGAGATGGAAATCCCTTTGTTCTATTGTTTTCACACTTTTCCCCCTCCATATGCTGCATTTGTATTAATAAACTAAGCAGTGATTTTGTCACAATATCCCACTGCTGATCTTGAAAAGAAGTGCAGCAGGTGTTCAAGCAAAGACAAACCTGTGAGACAAACCTGCTTGATTCTGCACTGGCATAATCTGAAAATAAAGAATTGCAGGGTTTTATCCTTCCAGAGATAAAGACATTATGTCTGAGACCTGGGGATTGTCCTTAAAGCTTAAAAGGAGGGACAGAAATCCAGCCACCCTCGCAATTTTAAATCCATCTTTTAAAATCACTATCTGAGACCAAATGTGGGGATTTTTTCTGTTGGATCCTGCTGTGAAGTAATAGTACTGCATTTGTCCTATCACCATTATTATCTTAGTCTATTATCTGCTGTGATATCATATTACTTCTGTGTAAGATCAAGCAGAAGGTCAGAGTGGACTGAGAAAAGCCCACCAGTACATAAGCATTGGCAGCACTGCTGTGGAAATTCAGAAACATCCCTCCCGGCTGGGGTTTCTCTCATGG